>JBBBDQ010000139.1:5315000-5412500 GCA_037127315.1 Ascarosepion bandense | reverse complement strand
AGAGGTGTGCAATTCTTTAAAGAGATAACTGAGCTGTTGTCTGTTATAAAATGTTTTGTGGTTAAGCGGTCAAAAGCACACCGGTTTTGAAGGAAGTTTACCATCAATGTAATCAGAACGTAGGTTTCATCCCTGCCTAAAGGCATTCTCTTCCATAACGGTTCTGATTGCTAAGGCCAGTCGACATTAATTCAGTTAAGTGTCATACTTGATACACGTTAGACGATCCTATCTTGAAAGAGATATGACTGACTGGACAGAAAAATTACCCGCAGTATGTTGCTATTACTATCTGCGGTGGAATGGTTGCCAACCAAAGCTATAGAACCAATTATTTCTTACTATTTAACCCATAAGTGGAGGGAAGAAGCATATGGTAGCATTTCATACATATATATATGACTGGAATTTTGAACAGAAACATTTATTTCGATCACCGGAGTAGATATTGTTCTTTTTCCATGAGTTCTCAAGGCCACATAGCCCATCGCATAAAAGCATTGGTTGGATCCAGTCAAAGAGTTGCGAGTTCGATACCTGGTGACAGTAATGGCGAACAAAAACTTGGAGAGTTGAGTTAAATGGAGATAAGTAACATATCAGTAAATAGCATGACTAATGGAACGAGAACAATCTACTCTAGTGAACAAAATAAAGGGATCCGTTCAAAATTCCAGTCACCTGAAGAAGGTCGGAGCCTACAACCTTCGAAACATTGTGAATACGAGAAAAAAGATGAGGACAAAAGTCCGAACAATGTAAATATCTCACACACATATTGTGCCGAGGAGTAAGGTTAGGATTTTGCTTAATGTACTAGTTTTATATATATATATATATATATATATATATATATATATATATATATATATATATTTTAGTTATTTTAGCAGATACTTCTGTTTGGGTGGGCAATCCGTTTATTTCTTTTAGTTTATATTTATTTATTTCACCTACCGTCCGTCTGAATGTTATAAAAGTTTTATTAAAGAAAAATGTTCACCCATCAGCAGGAATCGAACCTATCTCCTTCAGGGCCGAGAGTGCTTCCATTTAGACCGGCGCAACTGACAATTATTATTGTCAGTTTTATTCAATTTTCCTTCCATTCCTACAAGTTTGATTTTTTTTAAAATTTTTAACTGAATATGTAAATTTTTGGATATGTGTATCTAACGTGAGGTGTATTTATTTCTTATTTTCCTAATACGGTCAGCACATTGTGTCCTTTTTCGTAGTTGATATTACTGAGTGTCTGTTTTTTTTTCTTTTTATTATTAATACTTTCATTATCTTTACCGTTTTTAGATGTAGATGCGGTTATTATGGTTGTATTTTCTACAAGTTGTGGACTGAATTTGGTAGATTTCCGAGTGTGTTTATATAAGCTAGTTAATCACTATTTTCCGAAATACCTTAGAGATCACCAACTTCGATCATTTCTTGAGATCATTTCTTCGATCATTTCTTAGAGATCACCAACTTCGATCATTTCTTGAGATCATTTCTTCGATCATTTCTTAGAGATCACCAACTTCGATCATTTCTTGAGATCATTTCTTCGATCATTTCTTAGAGATCACCAACTTCGATCATTTCTTGAGATCATTTCTTCGATCATTTCTTAGAGATCACCAACTTCGATCATTTCTTGAGATCATTTCTTCGATCATTTCTTAGAGATCACCAACTTCGATCATTTCTTGAGATCATTTCTTCGATCATTTCTTAGAGATCACCAACTTCGATCATTTCTTGAGATCATTTCTTCGATCATTTCTTAGAGATCACCAACTTCGATCATTTCTTGAGATCATTTCTTCGATCATTTCTTAGAGATCACCAACTTCGATCATTTCTTGAGATCATTTCTTCGATCATTTCTTAGAGATCACCAACTTCGATCATTTCTTGAGATCATTTCTTCGATCATTTCTTAGAGATCACCAACTTCGATCATTTCTTGAGATCATTTCTTCGATCATTTCTTAGAGATCACCAACTTCGATTTTTCATTTCTTTTTAGTGTAAGCAACAGCAACACTGTGCATACAGATAAAAACTATAATATTAACATTTTCAATAAAAATAAATTAATTATAACCAGGATGAATTTTCTCTTGAAAACATCATAAAGAAATACACAACTCAAATAGACTAGAATATAAAAATTAAATTATCTATTATAAAAATTTAAAACAGCTAACCTCATCGCCAACAATAACGAGTCACCTGAAAGTTCATATTGCAGAAAACCAATACTATTTATGAATTTACATGCTCCTTAAGGAACTGCATTACTGATCAAACCACATTCAAGAATAATTATATCGGACATACCACTACATGCTTATGAAGAAGACTTACGTTAGGACACACAGGCTCAATTAGGACACGCAAAAATCTACTAATTTATCTTAATTGTTATAAGTTGGTTGTATGCGTGATGATCAATAAAATTAATCTATTCCATTTTAAAAAGTTAATGTTTCTGGTTATTGCTGTTGGAGACTCAGTCTCCTAACAAACACGAGAATTTATAAACAACTTTGTTTTAATTGAAAGTGGCTTTTGAGTTTTCATGGATTTCATATTCACATGTATCCTTGTGCCAGACGAAGACAAGCTTACTAAACCAGGACAGATATGAACATATTTTCTTATAAAGAAATGAACTGCATTCCTGCGTTGTAGTTTTTGTCTGGAAAAGCATTGTTGCTATAACGAGTTCGATCCCAACTAACCACACCAGACTTCAAGCCTTGTGCCTGATTAAGCTAAACTTAGAAAATACAGAATGGACCAGGCTTGCCTCCCAGAGACTTAAACACTACGCCTCCTTGGTCTCACACTTTCAGCGGACATCAAGTGGAATGGCTATATCGAATCCATTGCTAAATCCGCTGCTATGAAAGTCAGTTCTCTGTGCAGGGCCCGGAGGTTTTTTCCGTCTGAATCTATCCTGCACATTTATAAATCTACCATCCGCCCGTGTATTGAATACTGTTGCCATATCTGGTCGGGTGCCCCTGCTATTCTCCTTGGGCTTCTAGACAAGGTACAGCGGAGGGTCTGTAATGTGATCGATACCGACTTAGCAGACCGCCTGCAAACTCTCTCTCACCGGCGCGACGTGACTTCCCTGTGTCTCTTCTATAAATACTTTCACGGTTTCTGCTCCGATGAACTTAGATCACTGGTGCCCCCTAGGTTCGAAGTTGCACGAGATACTAGATTAGCAACTAGATCCCACCCTTTTACAGTGAAACCGATAAAATGCAACTGCAACTTCTACTCCATAGTTTCTTTTCTCGCACCTCCTGATTGTGGAATTCTCTTCCACATGACTGCTTCCCCGACGGCTACAATCTCCAGGAGTTTAAATGTAAGGTCAATAGACACCTCCTAACAAACTAACTTCCATTCTTTCAAACACTCTTCCCACCCACCCAACTATCTATCACCCCCCTTCTGACATTTCCTATATCTAACCACTCTTCCTATTTATCTCCCCCTATGTAGTCCCAAGCGCAATAGTGGCAGTGGAATGCCTTGCTTTGAGTGAAATGATTAAAAAAAAAAAAATAAGAGACATCATTAGGAAGGAGATAAGTCAGCCACTTGAAGCAGAACCGGAGATAAACATGCGGCGAAAGGAAAAGAATGTCTTTTGGTCCAGAAAAGGTCGGACAGACGATGTGCTTTCATTGGAAATGTATTTTATGATCAGAAATTAACATCACTCAGCTAGAACTGACCGGCTAACTATATTTAATCAGAAAGAAAGACACGGCTATATATATATATATATATATATAAATTTACCTCGTTCATAGCAGAATGACAGGTATGATGAGATGAAGTGGGTGTCAGTGGGTGAGGCGAGGGAAATAAAACAACCAAATCTATCTATTCTTCCCAATTACCCTCTTTTTTTAACACACATACCCAAACGCATACCTATATACGCACACATACATATACATACATATATACAGTCGCATATATATATATATATATATATATATATATATAAATTCATGAAAAGACTATTCATGATAAATGTGTATTGGCATATGTACACACACACACACACACACACACACACACACACACACATATATATATATAGCAAACACACGCACGCACATAAATAAGAAAAAATGTATTTCACATAAATTCATATCAGTCAGTTAATGCCGTACGTGATACACGCTTGGGCATTCATGTCTCTTTCGAGACATGACTAACTGGGTAGAAGATTTTACCGCAGTAGGTTGCCATTACTTTTTGCGATAGACTGGTAGCCAACCAAGGCTACAGAACCCAATCTGTCCTGCTATTTAACCAATAGCTGGAGGGAGAAACTACAGATTAATACCTTTCCCAATGCTTTTAGCACGTAAGTGAATACCACAAATTCAAATGGGATTCGAACTAGGCTCTTTGGTTTCTTGTTTCGAACCGACATTCACTGCAGCACATATGCGAAATATACATTAGAAACAATAAGCACACATATTTAGAGGCCGCTAAATAATTTAGTAATAGGTCGATTTTTCAAAAAGTAAAGAACTTAATGACTAAAAATGATCCTTGATTGGACAGAGAACATTTCAACACATCTTCATCTACATATTTAAATATATAAAAAGAGATTTGTACTCAAAGAAAGAACAAATTGATTTAAACAGAGTAGATGTCATAATATAACTAACACTTAGGGACGCTTTCGGCCAACACATTATCAAAAGTGAACGATGGCAAAACTTTTAAATAATTATCAGGACAGATTAATTTGACATTACAGAAGGGGAGGTGGAACTCGATTAAAATCAAATTTGAATCAAAAGATTAATAATTAAAATGTAAGAGGGGGTGTATACATAAGTTCCACAAGAGTAGTAAAAAAAAAAAAGCGGGGACTGACAAACCCTCGAACAAACGTAAGGAGCGAATAAAGTGCTCCTTTTGTCTGCCGGTGCATTTTTAAGTACACAACCTCAAGAAAATGTAGATATGATGATCTAGCATTGTACAAAATAGAGAACCATGTGCTTTCATACCGGTTGACACAGTCATGATTGTCGAGCAGTTGTTGACCGATGGCAGAGTCATGAAAAGCTTGAGTCGTTCTAAGAATTTTGTTTTAAATTGAGTTCTACCTTTCCTTCAAATTAGTGTCCTGATAATTATTTAAAAGTTTTGTCAACGTTCACTTTTGATAATGTGCTCGCCGAAAGGGTCCTAAAGTGATATTTATATTACGACGTCTACTCTGTTTAAATATTTAAATATATGTAGGTATTAATAATAAAAATATTGTTTATGGTATGCGATATTTATGGGGTAACGTGCTCGGTATCAGAGATTGAGCGCATGAAAATATAGAAGTGGACATTGATGTCAACATCCAAGATTAAGTTTAAGTATAAAAAAGACTGTCGCCACTGGATGTCACGGCAATGTTCACACACACACACACACACACACACACAGAGAGAGAGAGAGAGAGAGAGAGAGAGAGAGAGAGAGAGAGAGAGTGAGGAATAATTTAGAGACATTTATCACTTAACTGAGCAGAGTCATGCCAACTTTCTCACTCCTTAGGGCTTTTTACATTCTAATATTTAAAAATATTGAAAAACGCCCTGAAAAGTGAGGACATCATAATGGTGCCTTCACAAAACGTCGAATTTGCTCAGTTAAGTGACAAACATCTCCACATTAAAACTGTTAACTCACTATCTTGATATTTTTACTTGCCATATCTTTATCAGTAAAACACGGCAAAATCATAACTCACTCACTCACTCACTCACTCACTCACTCACTCACTCACTCACTCACATATATATATAAAACATCCATATATATATATATATATATATATATATTAATAATAATAATAATAATAATAATAATAATAATAATAATTATTATTAAACCGACTCTGCGTGTATTCTAATCTCAAAATTTTATAGAAGGGACTTTCTAAGACTATGAATGACCAGCAGAATCTAAATCCGTTATTGCCCTCGGCTATAAAGCTTTGGGCAAAGAGGGGGAAAAAAAAGAAAACTGCTTGGGACCGACAATACATACGGTTCCTCCCAGTAAAAAGAAAAAAAACCCTCTAACGGAACAAACAACCAGAAAAGAAAAGTTAGAAGATAGGTGTCTTGGCGATCTTGCTATTTTGTTAGTATATATATATATATATATATATATATATATATATATATATATATAAATTCATATATATACATATATATATTCTGTTATTTTGTTATAACAATGGTCTATAAAAGCATTATATATATATATAAAAGCATGTATATATATATATTATATGAAATTTATATATATATATATATATATATATATATATATATTATGTATATATACTCTATTGTTCCTTATGTGAACCCATTTTTGACATTTATGCATATATTCCCAGGGCTAAAAATTTTATTAGACCAATAAAAGTTACTACATTAAAATGCATTTAACAACCACAAAAAAGAAACAGTTCATTGCATAAAGGCCACAAAGGCGGTTAACAAAAATCTACATTACCATAAAATTACAAAATCGAAATATAACAATTATTAAAAGCAGCTAAAACGATTTATCAGTCTCTCTCTCAACAAACCCCAAAACGAAGACAAACGCTGCACAGTGGGAAAAAATTATATAAAATATATATACATCTTATAAAAACATTTGTCTATAACACGATTCAGAGTTTCATGCACTATGAAATCATCAGGGGATTACAATATATATATATATATATATATATATATATATATATATATATATATATTCTCCCGCAGACTCCTGTTTCGCTGTATCACAGCTTGTCGGTACGACTAGACATCCGATTGTTTCTAGCCGGTATTGAAACTCGACCAATTTCACATTACTTAGAGATTCTACCTCTAAGCTATCGGCGCACGGCGAAGGAAGGCAGATTTTTGCCTGCTATATACACAATGTAAACAAAAACGCCGAAAGTGTTCAGTTTATTATTAAAGAACGGTTCGTAAATAGAGGCGAGCATATGTCTGTGTGTTGTATGTATTTGTGTGTGTAGGTGTGTGTGTATGTGTAGGTGTGTGTAAACACACACATATATATGTCATTTCATTGTTTGATGAGATAGATATGTGTGTGTATGCAGGTAGTTGAGTATATGTGTGTGTGTATGCGTGTCAACTAAAACAGATTTTACTCTTGTCGCTCTTTCTCTCTCTCTTTCTCCACACACACACACACACACACACACACACACACACACACACACACACACACACATATATATATATATATATATATTCAACGAAACGTGTGGAAAATGTTGCTGTTCAAATATATGTATATATAATAAAAAGAAATAGACAGCTTTTATTCGAAAAGGCATACGTATGTGTATGTGTGTGCATGTGTACGTGTGAGTTTGTGCAAGTGTGTGACGAAAGAAGGAAAATAATCCAATCTCCACACATACACAGCGACACAAAAGAAGCCAAAGACGAAATCCCCGAAACAATTTATCGCTCCCTTAAATAGTTTCACGCTAAATCCTCTTAAGTAAGAAGAAATCAACGAAGAAAACGATGTCGAAAGGAAAGGTGAACTCAAAATAATAGGAGAGCGATAAATAATAATGAAGAAGAAGAAGAAGAAGAAGAAGAAGAAGAAGAAGAAGAAGTTTAAGATAGGTGTCAAGAAAGATAAGAGAGGTAACGTAACATGAAGCGTTACAATATGAAGACCAAGAAGGAAACGAAAAAAAAAAAAAAGAAGTTAACCTCCAGATGATTAAGGGAAATAATAATAATAATAATAATAACGAGAAAAGAAGAAAAAGATAAGCTGCGTTTCAAGAAAAAGAGAAGTAAATAATAAAGAAAAAACAAGCAAAAAATAGAGAGAAAAGAAAAGTAGTTTACAAAAAAAAAAAAAAGGCAATTAAATATAAATATATAAAAAAATGAATATAGGAACATGATTGTATCTAGAAATAAGATGAAAACAAAAACTATGAAAACAAAAAATATGCCAGCTAACGACAAAAAAAAAAAAAATGCCGTGTTGTGAAGATAACCTTCGCAAAAACGTTGGCACTCAGAGAAGATTTTTGTCACTTGTTGTCACAGCAGTAACCTCCCGGGATTTATTTGTGACGGCAATTAATACTGTTGATGTCAGTGAGAATGACACCAACTGCTACGATTACTACAAAAAATAATAGAAATATGACTCAGAATATTTAAGACGAACAAGTGTCGTGAAAAAAGATGAAACAATTCTTGGTTGACCATCGTTCCAATGATATCTGTAACTACAGAGAAAAGAGAATTTTTGAACATCAATCTATGCGTGAATGTCATTAAAATAAAAGAAGGTTTGTTTGACAGGGACGATCCCACTCTCAAGACCCCCGAAGTTGCTTTTTTTTTCATACTGTGATATGAAACATCACAGCCGGTGGGCTTTTTAATGTCGACGGAAAAAGAGGTAGATATTTCCACCAAGCCACCTTAAGGGATTCGCGCCTAGATCCTTTTGGAATCAGAGTCATCTGTGCCCTAAATTGTTTGGGTACCACGGCTACAGAGATCATTTTGTTCTTTGATCATGGACGAGTCATCTACTGAGGTAGGTTAACTTATGCCTACCTTGGCTAACCTTATAAAGGTAAATCAAATTAAAAACGAAAAAGATTATTAGGATGCCTGTTCATCGTATAATAGAACTCTGCTCGAAAACAATGTCTTAATAGTGTATAAAGGCATCTGCAATTCTGACTTTGTTACAATCTTCTTACTCACAGGGAAGATCGGAAGAGTGCGTTAAATATTAAAAAAAAGTATCTTTTTTTAATTTTAATTATGTTCTTATATAAAACGCGAATGAAAATGTAAAATATTTTAAACCTTAATTCACGTACCACTATGAAATTACTTTTCAAAATAATTATGCATTCTTCTAAAAATTGTATTGATAATTTACTTGATGAAGTCGACCGGAATCGGATTCATGCTTTTCATAAAGGAAGCAATAAACCATACAATAAATGATTACAGCAAGAAATATCTTATAGATGTGTCAGAGCGGGAGAAGTTTTTAATCGAGAATTGTGCAAAACTCCATAAGAAAAAATGGAAGAAAAAACGTTTGCTTAAATCATACTTTAGAAATCAACCGAACATTTAATGTAAACGTGGATACTGGACACGCTTTCTCGTTTGTGGAAAAGGAAATAACAGATTTCCTGTCCAATAAAAAATTTGATTTTGCAAAACGGACTATTGTGTGAAACTAAGGAAGTGTCAAGTGAATTGAAAAAAAAAAAAAAGAAAAAGAAAACCCATGCACAAAGAAATCAGTAGTACCTACAGTCATGGTTGCACCAAAATGATTTAAAGAAATAAGTTTCAGATTAGGCCAAAAATCGAATATTGCAGCTGCTATCCATTACTCCACCTTGCCTTCATTACTCTTTTATGGAGAAAACTTATTCTCCACCTCAAAACGGCTTTTCTCACAGACATAACGTTGCGTGTCTATCGCTACTTTGTCGATACTTCCATGGGAAATTTTCAGAAGTGCTAAAATCTTCAGTTAAGTCTGTTCAGACATTTACAACTAGAAAACACAGTGCTTCTTCCAGGGAATCGAATCAGTCTTATTTCCTTCATATCATAAATATGCAAAGGATGTTCAGCTCAGACAGCCTTTTCCCACTTCGTGATGGAGCAGACTCTCACATAATTGTTATTTGAAAACTTTAATATTGATCACTTAAATCATCATCTTTCTTTCATATCCTCATAAGTTGGTTTACTGCCATTTCATTCGCCATTCATTGGTATAGATAAACTTGCTTATCGTCCGGTTCACACTTCTCCTTGGTCTTTTGAATAAAAGTAGATATTTATTTCTTGTTTCTTGCTTAAGATTTTGTTTCCGGTACCTTCTAAAGTCTACTTTAACGCTATACTTTTAACGTTTCTGTCTTTTATTTGCTAATTAAATCTTGGCCTCTTTATGTCTAGAATTAGCTGTTATCTCTTTAATTATTTTTTTGCATATACTGACCAATAAGGTATGTGGTCTCAATCTCTAGTAAGGTGGTCTTGTTGGCCTATTTTTCCACATGAATAAAAGCTCGGGTCAGCAGAAGAGAGTAGATATTTTGACAGAAAAGGAACAAGGCAAATCAACATCAAGGAGCAGAAAGCATTTGAAATCAACATCGAGGAGAAGAAAGCATCAAGACGGTACCAGTTACCAGCCAGCTAGAGAGTGACTAGAAGTTCACAAGTGAAAATTCTCATGCGGATAGAAAACAAAGAACAAAAAGAATTCTAAGCAATTTTTCCAAGCAATTTTTTTTCTAAAATTACTGTTCCAGAGAGGCTTTGTGGGCAAGTGAAAGTTGGTGTTTTTTATTTTTTTTTCTAAAAGATTTTTTCACTACCTTCTTGAATATTTTTCTATTTTGTCCTTGAATCTGTCTTTTTCTAAACTGAAATCGTAATTTTTTTCCAATTTTAGTATTATTTTGTTATTTGCGCTTACTATGACTCGCTATTCCTGCTAATTAAGTTTTCTTATTTGCCACAAAAACTAAGAACTGATAGGGTATAAAATATATTTATTTCCATCATTTGCTGTAGAAGCCAAATGACTATAAACAATCATAAGAGAACTTCTAAACTATCACTGAAGACGAGCAAGATATTAATATTAAGAAGTCACCCTCCTGACAAATCGGCCATGGTAAGATTACCCTGGATCTCATAATCAGAAAGTGCAAGTTCTAAACATATATATATATATATATATATATATATATATATATATATCACTGTTACCTGAGCGTTATTTTAAAAAAAACAACAAAAACGGTAAAATCAGTTATTGCAAAACGCCTGAATATACAACATGGTAGAAACCTAGGTCGCGTAATAACTCATTTCTAAATTATATATATATATATATATATATATATATATTGGGTGTGCGTTGTGGTGTAGTGGATATCGGAGAGCCGAGTTCGAATTCCAGTTAAATTCGCTGCATTCACTTCCGCGCAGTTAACATTGGAAAAGGTATTAATCCGTCTCTTTTACCGCCAGCTATGGGCTAAATAATCTTCGCCAATCCGCACTTCCAAGCATGGCATGCACGGCAAATCCCCTGAAATGACGGACAGGAAATAGCGGAAGTCATCCATAGAGAGGTTCCTCAAATAGAGAGTGAAAAAACCCTGCTCCAGATTCATATCCAGATCAAGATCCATATATATATATATATATATATATTCTTGTCGTCAAGAAGGATGTCATCGGATTACGGTAATAATTTTTATAGATTAAATTTTATGTCTAAGGGAGTGGGTAGATATAAACGGATAAAATACATGACTATGTACTGAGGAGAAGTGGAAACACTGAATTCAATTTTTTTTGTTTAATTATTTTATCTTTTAGAGATTATGAGCACAGTACATGGCATTATTACCTAACACTGTTCCGATATAGAGAACATTTATACTACCATATTCTCACTTATATATGAACAGAGTTTACGATGAAATATAATTATTTAGAAAGTCATACCTACGAATATAATAAAGAAGACACCATTTCTACCTGCGGCATATTGCGCGAATCACGTCACTTCTAGAATCTCAGTCGTTGTTTATTTTTGTTTTTCTTCTTTTTAAGCAACACATTCCTGCGCGTGACCCATGCTGTTCGATGTTTTATTCGAGTCTTATATAGATTGCTAGCTAAGGATGAATATCTTCTATCTGTCCATTAGTATAACCATCGACTGTTTCCGAACAACTTCGCAAGGCTTGGGTCAAGCCACAGTATGGTTTGCAGTTAATGACGTTCCGCACTGGCGTTTTATCACTGTCACAACACAAGCGCTTTAACTGTTCAGCCATTATCTGAACAGTACTGCTCCCAGATTCCGAATACTAAAAGCTTATATATAATAAGCACTGGAATCTCTGAAAGTACCGGTTTAAAAATTTAACATTTCGGTTCCAAAGATTTTACACGTATATAAATATCCACAGATGGAAAAGGTCGGCTTTTAAAATCATCAGGCTTGCTTCTGACAGAATTTCAACACTGGTAATTTCAATTATAGTTTCAATTACTGCATAGACGAGTTTGATAGATTGGGTGCACGTAAGGTTCAAGTTGTTATGGACTTAAGGGTGACATTCGAAGGCGAGGGTGTTTCATGAGAAATTCTTGAATATGACATTCGTTTAAAGAAAATGAACAGATTTTTAACACCGAATTTGTCTTTCACATCAAAGACTTCTTGAATTAAGAAATTTTCTTGTAAAAAAAAAAAAAAAAAAAAATTAAAAAATAAAAGAGCCGAAGTAAGAGAAAAATTTCCTATGTTGCCAAGTCTGAAAAAACCGGATGTCATGTATTTGGAGTTATTCATACAAAATATCACTTTCATCCACACACACACACACACACACACACACACACACACACACACACACACATATATATATATATATTGCACACATGTATACTAAATTCGTATTTGTTTACATATTTGTATTGACGTCTCATCATGTAGTTACACAATTACACACACACGTTAGTTTATATATACACGTGTATTTATATGTGTAGGGGTATATGTGCGTGTGCGTGCGTGTGTATGTGTGAGTATCAGTTTTCATTCAACATATATACATTTACTTATATCTACCAAACTGAAAACATCTCAAAAGGGATTTAAAAAAACATGTTTGGTTATTTGAGAAATATTCATCACACCTTCGTACATTATATATATATATATATATATATATATATATATATATATATATAAGAAAATTTAAAGCAGACACGTTATTTCAAGGTAAATCGGAGGTGTAGGCCTATTTCAGGCGAACCATCATCAGCTTCCGTCTTTATTTTACAAAGGATTTTACACGAATCCTTTGTAAAATAAACACGGAAGCTGATGATGGTTCGCCTGAAATATATATATATCATTAATAATCAAATTAAACTAATTATATATAATAAAAAATTCAAAACAATTGACCTCTTAGTCTCTAATAACCCTACAAGCACTAAACTAAATTCTCTACAAAAAACCAATGTAGTGTACCAATTTACATACCCGTTCAGAGATTGTATCTCTGGTACTAATAAAAGACCCAGTACATATATTGGTTTTACTACAACCACGCTCTCCCGTAGACTTACCTGTCACCTTTCTGTTCAGAGTTCAATTAAACAACATTTCTTAGAAAAATATAGCCATGTAGGTAATATTAAATAGATTTTAGTCAATAATACAATAATCCTTACTCATACACACAGTAAAAAGAACCTTCAGATATTGGCGGCCATGTACATTAAATCCAAACAACCCACACTTAATAAAATCACTTTTAAATCTGGCCATAATACATGGTTTTGTTGTCATTTCGCGCTATCACGCGGTGTGACGTCATAGAACCGCATTGCAAATTTCCGAACTGCATTTGTTATTTTTGGTAACTATTGCCGTTGCCTAGCGGAGTTTTATGTCAACACAAAATACAATCGTCGCTGATGGTGGATGTTATTGTGTACCGTCTTAATAACCTCTCTGAAGATGGCTCATGTGAGCCGAAAGCTTAGAACCAAATTAATAAAATATTATTCAAATGTTGGAGAATATTTGTCTTTATTTTCAACTGAAATTAAAGCCAAAATACGACGTTTAGAACGGCTCATGATTAAACATAAAAGACATTCATTGTCTCTTATATTTAACTATATTTTTAGAATATATATATATATAACGCATTTGTTGAATGCTGATACATTTACCCGGCCTCTCCATCAAGGTTGAATATCACACAAGGTGGTTTTAACGTCGGGGGTACCATACACATACTTATGCACACTGTCACACTGGCAACTTCTTTAGTATGATGACGAAGTTGCTGCGGCTGGGTTGGAATATTCGGAGCTGATCAACTTCTCCCATTTAAAATGAGGAGAAACATCACAGGTGGCGTTAAACACGCCTCAGTAACCCACATTATATTTTAGCGCGCAGATGACGCTACCGAATGTGACACAAGGTCAATCTTCAAAGTGGCTTTAAAGGCAATAACGTGCAAAAATTGCTCAAGCCCCCTCAGCAGTTCCTTTGTTTTAGGACGTCTCAGGCGCAGGTCGGCTCGGAAACCGTGGAGCCGAGTTTGAATTCCAGTTGAATCCATTGTATTCACTTACACGCAAATACCCTTGGGAAAGGTATTAATCCGTCTCTTCCTTCCAGTTATGGGTTAAATAGCAGGACAGATTGGGTTCTATAGCCTTGGTCGGCAACCAGTCTATTGCAGAAAGCAATGGCAACCTACTGAGGGATAATCTTCTGCCAGTCAGTCATGTCTCTTTCGAGACATGATCGCCCAAGCGTGTATCACGTATGGCACTTAACTGACTGACTGACTGACAGGCGCAGGTCAACAAACCTAGCTTTCTCTCGAAGGAGAGGTACTGCCTGGACAGAAAGCCACCTAGGGCTTGGGATTAATATTTATTTTAAATTCACTTATATAAGCTTTCGTCTGTGCCAGGTAAGTACTATTTATCCTTGTCTCCCCACTGTTACGGGTTGCTACACAAGGTCGGGTTTAATGTGCGGAACTCGAGTGCGGACACCCGAGACAATGATAAAAATTTCCCAACTTCAGCAACTGTCGTTTGCGCTGGGCTTTGTATTGACTACCGATCCCACCTCTTTAGTGCAATACAGAGTGCAGCCTGGGGCACATGTAACCCGGAACCGGACGCCAAGCAGCATTTATTTTCCTCAGCTGCGTCTCTTTCCGTAAACAAAGCCACAACACTGTCGCACTCTGCATGAAGACAGAGGCGCAACTAAAAGACGTGCCAGTGAAGTATAAAATTTACCTTGTCTCCTCATTGAGATGTGATGTGACACAAGGTAGAGTTTACGGTGGGGAACTTGAGCATATACGTTCGGGACAGGGCTCAAAATTGCTCAGAATACATAACCGTCGCTTGCGCTGGCCTCGCTGGCAACTACCGATCCACCCTTCTAGTACAATAGAATGGTCCAACCTCAGGTATCTTTTCCATGGGATCGGAAACCTCTCAGTCTTTTATTTTCTTTTATTTTCCTCAGCTGCGTCTCTGTCCGCGTACACAACAGAGCCCTACTCTGCCCAAAGGCAGAGACTCAACTAAGATACAATAAAGACGCCATGTGCCAGGTAAGAAATTTTACCTGCCATACCCCCATCAATGGGTCGAGTTGTGACACAAGGTCGTATTTTAAAGTTAGCACCAGAGCGCGTACACTCAGACTAGGAATAAAAATTGCCCGGTCCTCACAACTGTCGGTAACGCTTGCCTCGGTGGCAACCACCGATCCATCCGTCTAGCGCAATCGGGTGGTGCAGCCTCAGACATCTGTTTTGCGGGACCTGTGCCAGGTAAGTATAGTGTTCAGTCGGTAATAACAGAGACAGAATATATATTAATAAATAATATATACATCTATACATATCTTCCTCGCCGGTAAATTTGCATATTAAAATGATCAGTTTCAATCAACATTTAGGGATTGCACCCGAGTTGTACTACCGCTGAGGTAAAAAAAAGAGAATATTTATTATTAGTCTCTCTCTCTCTCTCTCTCTCTCTCTCTATATATATATATATATATATATATATTATTTTACGTCTAAAGCGCGACTCGAGGTTTCATGCACAACGCAATCATCAGGTGCATATTATGAAATGACCGTTTCTAGATTTGAATTTTGTTTTTATGGTGCTAGCGTTAAGGTTGTTATGAAATATAAATCTAGCATATCAATTTTTTCATTTATTAAATGTATAATTTAATTTGGTTTATAGCGAAATGAAAGTGAAATTGTGGGATTTAAAAAAAATAAAAATTAAAAGTATTAAATGTTTCTGGGACCATTTAACGTATGTTATGAAGGGTTTAACGTTTGTTTATTTATTTTATTTGAATTTATTTAATTTCTGTTGACGAAGGTATTGAAAAAATAGAAGATATAAATGGATATATATGCATAAATTCCTATGCAGATGGATATATATAAAATAATAATAATATGGATATATATAAAATAATAATAAAAAGAAATAAAAGATTAAAAATAATAAAAATATAAAATAGATAAATAGATAAATAACTAAAAAAAGTTAAAAGATTGGTTAGGTTAGTCAGGTTCTAAGTATTTAAGCATATATTTATTTCTATGTTTCATGTCGTCATTAATTCACTTCTTTTGTTTTAGAAATTATATATATATATATATATATATATATATATATATATATATATATATAATTTCTAAAACAAATAAATAACTGAGTGCCCCATTAGAGGTAATTGTAATCAAGTTAATGTAGTCTATAGGGTTAAAGTTTATAAAAATGAGAATGATAAACACCCTAAAACGTACATAGGGGCTACACATGATTCGTTTAAAATTAGGTTTTATAACCATAAGACCTCATTTAAAAATGAGAAGTACAGACACAGTACGACCTTATCTAATTATGTATGGGACATAAACTAAAACTAAAATAGACCCCATATTGAAATGGGAAATAATAAAAAAATGTCCCGATTACAACAAAGGCAGTAAATTCTGTAATTTATGTGGTGAGGAGAAATTATCGATAGCTATGTTCGAACCTGCCCATAATCTACTTAATGCTAAAACAGAAATCCTAAACAAATGTAAATTCCATAAGATTAAGTTTCTTGCTTAGTGTGTTAGCGTAGGTTTTTTTTTACCCCCCCCCCCAACCTTGATTTGTGTACTGGTTGGTTAGTCCTTGTCTTGGTGGTTGTCTATTTATTTGGTTAATCTTTGGTTTTGCCTTTGCCCTGACGAGCCGTAGTGTGAAACCGCGGTAGGTTTTGGCTAGCTTGAGATTTTTTGTGTATATATATATATATATATATATATAGTATTGAACTAGTTGTTACAGGAGAGTGAGAAATCTTACACATACACACACACACACACACACACACACACATATATATATATATATTGTAACAAAGTTGTAGAACTCGTAGGTTTTTTTTACCTGCTGTTCATGCATTTACTTTTATAAAGAGTGTTCGATACAACGTAGACCATTATATTGTACTAGTTGTTACAATGGTTTATAAATTCATAGTATCACTACAGAAATACTTTCGCGTTTCCAAGCTGCTATGTGCGCCTCCAGATGGTAAATCCTACACGGCATGTGCCAGGTAAGATTTTCAACTTTTCACCCGATGAAAAGCGCACATAGCAGCTTCGAACTCGAAAATTTTTCTTGTAGTGATACTATGAATTTATAAACCACTGTAACAACTAGCACAATATAATGGTCTACGTTGTATCGAACACTCTTTATAAAAGTAAATGCATGGACAGCAGGTAAAAAAAAAACCTATGAGTTCTACAACTTTGTTACAATATATATGTGTGTGTGAGAGTGTGTGTGTGTATGTGTGTATGTGTGTGTAAGATTTCTCACTCTCTTATAAAAATGACTTCAACAAATAGATCGCCACAATTTAAAACACACACAACACATTTATTGTAGCTACACCCCTATGACCGAATTGTTACATAATGCTGGCAACACCAAGAGACAGATGGTGAATCTATACGGCATGTGCCAGGTAAGACGCGACCTCTTTAATTTACTCACCCACCTTCACTCTCCAAAATGATTCCCTCATCCAGCGTAAACTTAACTTTCTGTTGGTTAATCATGATTTACACACAAAAAATTCTTAATTCTGTCCCTGTGCATACCTTATTAGACTGAAAAAGGGTAACGAATTGTTTCTGAATTTTCACAAAAATCATTCCTATCATCAGTGATTAACCATCGCCGGACGAAATACAATTAATAGTACTGAAATATGATAGCTTTTGCATAACGGCGTAAAATGTTTTTCTTGTAACGACTAATAATAAAAATATTACAATCATAATATATTGCTCTGTTTTGTATTGAGCATTTTAAAAAATATATATACTACAAATTGTGGATCTTTACTTCATCTGTTCTTACTCTTAAAGGTTGGTAAATAATCCAGGAGGATCCTAGTAATATCGTTAAAATATTAAAACTGATCCAATAGAGAGCTCAAAGCAAACTAATTCAATTTACAGAGCGAATATTTATTTATCTGTAAATTCAGATGAAATTTAGAGGGGAAATAGCCATTTTTTAACATGTCAGTTTAAGACATGCATTGTCAACCCCGTTTAAACAAAGAATGAGGAAAAATTCTAATGCCGGAGACTTGGTCTAGTAAAGGACGTGTTTGGGGAATATTGATTATTATAGGGTTAAGCTCGCGGAATCTTAGTAGTAATTTCTTCTATGATAGTGGGAGGTATGGGGCTTAACCATTGGGTTAGTAGTAGGTAGTGGAGAAGGTAACTGCTTAGCCAAATTAAAAAAAAATCCTTATTGTGACTAAATTGAAGAATAAGATTATTATTGCAATTTATATTTATTTCTATGACGACACACACTAATGATCTCTCTCCGTTTATTTAGAAGTATATTCTGATATTGAAATTTCGAAATTTTAATTTTTTCGGTTAAACGTAGATTACATCTGTCTTTTAAGCTATTATATATAAATAATTATATCGTGTTTATAAGTTCTCAGCCCGATACTCGTTTCAGAATCTAATCAAATAATTTAACCAGATATTTGGCGGAAGGGATACATGGCTAATATTTCTAGAAGGTTCATTAAAGAGTGCAGACTTCATTTCTTTTTTAATTAGTTAATATACCTTGACGTATCTGGGATCAAGTGCCTGGATTAAATGATATATTTTTTCAAAACATTTGTGATCTCGGATTTAGGACTATATTACTGCTCATTATCAACAGTAGAGAGGTACTGTGAATTTTATTCGTCATTTTATGTTTTTTAATTGTCTATTTGGCTTTTTAGATACCACTAAAATGGATAGTTTTTCTGCAATGCTTCCGTAATTTAATAAAACGTCTTAAATTTTTATATTCGACAGAAAAAAATCTAAACTCAATGTTTATTTAAAAAGAATACTTGTAGTTTTTCTGTGCAATTTTGAAATTAATCCCTTTGTTGTTCGTGACAAGAGTTAATTTTATTATAAATGTAATGTTTAATGTCATTTCCGACTGGACATATTTAGAAGGATTTTATTAAATTTTTATCTTCATTTTAGCAACTGATAGATTATTTTTGGTTTGGATGTAAAAAAAAAAAAATCTTGTACCTCGCGTTGACTGACGACTATTCATTATCGAAATAATAATATGATATTCGATATGTGATATGTCATATTCGATATGTGATATGTCATATTCGATATGACGACTATTCATTATCGAAATAATATTATGATATTCATTTAATTTTATATTTCTCGTTCATACAGCATAAAAAATAAAATTAATAATTATATTAAGTTTAATAAAAGCGTATAGAACAAAAAAGTTACATTCGTAAACTGTTGGTTAAGGCTAAAGAAAATTTATTTTCAGAAATAATTATCAGATTCTTTATAATTGCTCTGCTGAGACTTTTATATTTCCCCGCACTTTTCGGACAGGACAGAATAACTGTCTTTCTATTGTTTTCTTTGACCTCACGTCATAGCGTGCGTAAATAAAACGTTATTTTCATTCTGTTTTAAGCAAAAGGTAAACATTACTTTTAGAAAATCCAATTAAATAATCTTTAAATTTATTAAGAGACTTCGAAACACATATCTAGGACAAATATTTGAATTTAAAGAGAATTTTAAATTTGCTGTTTACATTTTTTGTATACAATGGCAACAAGATGAATGACAAAATAGCGCTAATGATTTAAAAACAATTAAAGGGTTTTTTCATAATTCGGATAAGCAGTAGGTCATTATCTTTCAAATAGAACCGACATACATGTTCAAATAAAACATAAAATATTTAAAATGTGTTTTTGGGGAATTTTTTTTAGAAAATCAGTAGCACTTTTGCCTTTTTTGTTTTTTCCTCACCCCTTCCGCTATGAGTTAAGAAGTAGAACATGAATCTAGAAAAATCGTTATTCTCACAAAATACCCACTCGTAAAAGATATTAATACAATGGGAAATATATTTCGGCTTTAAATAACCCACAATAGGTTGATAAGCCGTTTAAAACAAATGACTCGATCAAAATAAATAAATAAATAAATAAAAAACAAAAAATAAAATAAAGTCTAAAATAACTGAAAAATTTCAACAAAACAAGAAATCTGATAATCTCCTTAAATGAATATCGCTTAGATTTATTATCCGTTTTTGTTGTTGTTCTGAATTCGCCTCTACTTATTTTCTACAGAAATATTCCTCATATCAGTCAGTTAAGTGCCATACATGATATAGGCTTGGGCGATCATATCTCCAAAGAGACAAGACTGACTGGACAGAAGATTTTCTCCCAGTAGATTGCCATTACTTTCTGAGGTAGGCTGCTTGCCAACAAAGGCTATAGAACCTAATCTGTCCTGCTAACGACGCAGGGACTTGATAGAGATGCTTGACAACCTCTACATTTTCGGAAAAGACGTTAGAATAATCAAGAACCTATATTGGCAACAAACTGCTAGTGTACGGATAGGAGGTGAACTCAGCAGGTATACAAAAATAGAAAGGGGCGTAAGACAAGGATGTGTTTTCTCGCCGGATCTTTTCAACCTATACATCGAAGTAATTATGAAAGAAATAAAAGCCTTGCCGGGATTCGTCATTGGCGGCCATAATCTCGAAAATATCCAATACGCGGATGAGACGGTGTTGTTAGCGGACACGGAAAGGAAAATGTAGGACCGTTTACAGAAGTTAGCAAAAGAAAGTGAAAAGAAAGGACTGAGCATAAACCTCAAGAAAATTGAATGCATGGTCATCAGCAAAAACAGGAGACCAATATGCCAACTGCAAGTTGGAGAATCTAAAATAAAAGAAGTAAAAAGATTCAAATACTCGGGAAGTGTTTTGACAGAGGATGGAAAATGAGACACGAAGATACAAAGACACATTGGTATGGCCAAAGACGCATTTCAAAAGCTAGCCCGAGTACTGAAAGACAGGAAAATCTCATTAGAAACGAAGAAAAGAGTGCTGGATTGCTACGTGATATCTTTCCTTCTGTATGGAAGTGAATGCTGGACGATCTCATCAAAGATGAAGGAGAGGCTTGAAGCGGCAGAAATGTGGTTTTACAAAAAGATGCTGAGGATGCCATGGACAGAGCACGTGTGCAACGATGAGGTGTTGGAAAGGATGCAAACGAGAAGAAAACTGATAATAAATATCAGGAAGAGACAAATGAGGTTCCTGGGACACGTAATGAGGAAAGAGGGCCTGGAGAACTTGATACCCACAGGTCGCATAAATGGAAGAGGAAACAGGGAAAATCAGCGCGTGACGTACTTGCTTGGTACGAGAAAATGGTTGATGGAGCGGAGCTTGGAAGAGATACCAAGAGAAAAATTACCGAGTGCGACAAGAGACAGAGCCAAGTGGAAAGTTCATAATCGCCTACGTCTTGAAGCGACATAGCACATGAAGAAGAACAAGATTTAATCCCTACCCAGAGAGAGAAGCGACGGATTAATACCTTTCCCAAAGGTATTTACGCGTAATTGAATGCAATGAATTCAACTGGAATTCGAACTTGGCTCTCTGATTTCTCATTCCGATAAGCACTGCACCACAATTTTCCTCATATAAGACACATAGAAAAGTTTTAGAAGCTAAACTTAAAAACTTTTAATTTTTCTTCTGTTTTTTTTTTTTTTTTAATAATTTTACCCTAAGCAAAGCAGGACCGCCACTTGAGCACAGGGGATTACAGTGAGTAAAAAAAAACAAAAAAAAAAAAGGGTCGAGGAGATGTCGAAGAAAGGATAAGAAATGGATGGGGATCAGGTAGAAGATTGCAATTGACGTTGCATTTAAACTTATTGAGATTGTAGTTATCAGAGAATCAAGTAAATGGAAAGGAGTTCCAGAGACATAAATTAAAAGAAAAATAAAGGTATATTGTGATTTGAATAATTTTAAACAAAGGAACCAGATAATTCAAGATTATTGTCAAATGTCAAGAAAATGTTGTTCTCTGTTTAGTTTTCAGTCCCAACAAAATATGAAGGGGTGAAGCCTAAACAGCCTTCTCTATAGCGTCATCGAACTGTTATGCTAGCGAACTGGCCGACGAGATGAGATTGTTAACCATTTCAATTCTGCAATAATACTTATCTTCGTCTGGCTCAAGACCAGATAATAGAGCACTAAGTGACAATCGAACCTATTGTACTAGCGAATTGATCACCGTGACAACTTTGATAACCATCACGCCAAGGTAGACCCCCATATCCTGGGCGCCGAAATGACGGGAAAGAAAGCTTATCGATTGGTATCTGATTACTCTAACCAAGGTTTTGATCTGGTCACACTGACCTGATGCCACTGTTTTCCTTTTGTGTCCTTTACCTCATTTTTATTTACCAGCCTTTATATCCAGTTTTTTAGTCTCTCCATTAAACACAGTCACATATTTCTATATTTTCTTACAGATTACTAATAGTTGCTCAGCTTAAATAAACATAATTTCAAAGAAGGGAAATTGGTGTTAGGAAGATTTGCTTGCGAAACTTTCTCAAGTGCTCTAAAAATAAGCATTTGTAATTGTCTTTTTTTTTTTTAACTATGAAACTTAATTTCATATGACACAACGTAAAACAATCACCTAAGAGGCATGACTTTCTTGAAATTCGCATTGTAAATATCTGCCTTTTTCATATTAATGCATTATATGTTAATAGCGTATTTTTTTCTGAATATAGAACGCATCAGTGCAGATATGAAATTCATACTATTATTCTAAAGAACACACTAAACTATAGATTCACTAAACTATAGATTCCTATTGAAATATATATATATATATATATATATATATATATATTTATCTTGTGCATATCACACACACGCGCACACACACATATATATATTTATATATATATATATATATTTATCGGTAAATTCAGATAAAATTTAGAGGCGAAATAGCCATTTTCAACATGTCAGTTTAAGACATGCATTGTCAACCCCGTTTGAACAAAGAATCCTATCCTTGGTTTGTACCACCTATATATATATATATATATATATATATATATATATATATATAATTGGCGTATAGGACGCAAGCAGGTTTTGACATTACATTTTAAGGTAAAAATGAGTGCGTCTTATACAAAAAAAATACGTTATTCGATATTTATATATTATGATACTAGAAATGTAAAGACTGTGTTGTATCAGTTTCTCGAATAAAGAGAGATGATCTGCTTTGAAACTCAACAATCGAATTATTGGCGCATAAGGTGAGATCGGGATACCGAGTTCAAATTCCGGCCAAGTAAGTTTAGGAAAAGTAAGAATTTGATTCTTCTATCCTCAGTTTGAGGTCTTGGTTGAATTCCTCCTTAGGAGTAGGAAAATTCCGATTTCAAAACCAGCCTAAAGAGGGTTGGGCTCGGTCACGCTATCTTACCCTAGGCACAAACAGATGTGGTGCCTCCAGCCATCCTAGTGAATTAAGGCACAAATGATCGGGAATTTTAACTTAGTTAAACACAATGCTTAGAATAAAATGTATGATACAAATGCCGAGTTATACTTATTTTCCAATGCTATGGCCTGTATTTTTCAAAATATATATTACATATCTATAAGTCTCCTATTCGTCCATTGTATTGAATATTGCTGCCATATCTGGTCGGGTGCCCCTGCTGCTCTCCTTGGGCTTCTTGACAAAATACAAAGGAGGATCTGTAACGTGGTTAATACTGACTTGGCAGACCGGCTGCAGCCGCTCTCACACCGGCGTGATGTGGCTTCCCTGTGCCTCTTCTACAAGTACTTTCATGGCTTCTGCTCCGATGAGCTTAGATCACTGGTGCCGCCTAAGCACGAATTTACACGAGATACTAGATTAGCAACTAGGTCCCACCCTTTTACAGTTAAACAAATAAGATGTAACCGTAAATTCTACTCCAACAGCTTCTTTTCTCGCGCTTCCCGCCTGTGGAAGTCCCTTCCACAAGTCTGCTTTCCCGACAGTTACAATCTCCAGGTGTTTAAATGTAGGGTCAATAGACACCTCCTATCATACTAACTCCCAACTATTCTCACAACACTCTCATCTATCCAACCCTCATTCTCGGTATCCTTACCCGCCTATCACCCACCCTCTGTCATTTCCTATATTTAATCATCCTTTCTCCACTCTACGTAGCCCCCTGCACAGTAGTGGCAGCGACATGCCTTGCTCGGGGTGAAACGCTTATAAAAAAAAAAAAAAAAAAAATTTAGGGTATTGCTGCCACATATGGTCTGGTGTTCCTGCTATTTACGTTGAGCTCTTTGATAAGATCCAAAGAAGAATCAGCAATATTATCGGTTCTGATCTAGCGGCCCGGTTTCAGTTACTTTCCCACCGCTGTAAGCCTCTCTGTGTCTTTTCTATAAATACCTTCATGGTAGTTGTTCGCTATGGTATCTACTATTTTTTTACAATTTTAAGCGCAGTACAAGACTGGTGTTGAGATATGATCGATTCCCAGGGTGTGATGCAAAAATTGTTGCCATTTTATATTTTTAATTTAGCGCATGCGTGTTTATTGTTTTTGATTTTGTCCACTGCTCAGTATAGTAGGGTCAGTTGGACACTGTGAGAAAAAGTGTACCATGATGCAACTTACTTCGCCAAAAATTTGGAAATAGTATGTACTGCTTGGCGTTTGTGCTGGAAACTCCAGTACGCACCTTTCAGGGTATGTTAATCTGAGGAAAGTGCACAATATTTAGAAAGAGTTGGATGAGGCTAATGTTAATTACGAAGGTACGGCAACTCGGAAAACTCACTCTGATCATTCTGCTAAGAAAAAAAACAAACTCCCGAGTTTTTTGGCGCGGTTCTCAGACTCAACACGGAGGACTATATTAAGGGTTTTGAGGAGGTGATGCTACCCTAGGCCAAGAGGGTGACTGCTGGAAGACCCTATATTTGGCAATAAGACTCTGCACTATACCACACAAGCAGGAGTATCTAGTTATGGATGTCAGACAATTTTTTTACATCTGTCCACCTAACTCACCTCACTCCAAACTCCTTGATTATTATATATGAGCGTATTTGAGGGTGAGACCAACAAATTATGGCAGCATACAACAAGAGACCGTCCCGAAGATTTACTGGTGATTCTGAAGTTGTCTGGTTCAGACCAATGGCTGTTTTATTGAATAAATTTACTCTTTACTATTTTAAGATAGTTTTGTGTAATTTTGGTAAAAATATCTGTTAAAATGAGATATCAGTGTTATTTTCATTTTTGTGTAATTTAGATAAGAATTTATCCATCGCACCCTCTACACATGAGCTGGTTAAATCTAGCCGTAAGTTTTATAGTAACAGTTTCTTTTCTCGCACTTCTCTCTCTTGTTGAACTCCCTTCCAGCTCCGCGCTTTCCAGCAGACTTTAATCTTCAAAATTTTAAATGCAATGTCAATCGCTATTTACTGTACTTCTGTTACTCTTCATCTGTACTCGCCCCTCAGTAATATTATTTCATAATTCTTCCACATCCATTAACCCATAAAGAGTCTTAGTGGCTTTACTCTCGTTAACTCGATTAAAAAAAACAACAAAAACCATAGTATGGCCATCAGAGCAATGCCTGTTGTAATGCAAGGCATACTTCTGATGTTTTCTAATCTTAATTGATTTGACGTGTTATCGTGTACAGCTTTTCTGTTGTGGTGCAGTGGATATCGGCTCGGAATGAGAAATCAGAGAGCTGAGTTCGCATTCCAGTTGAATTCCTTGAATTCACTTACGCGCAAACACCCTGGGGAAAGGTATTAATCCATCTCTTCTCCCTTCAGCTGTGGATTAAATAGCAGGACAGATTGGGTTTTATAGCACTGGTTGGCAACCAGTCTACCTCAGAAAGTAATGGTAACCTTCTACGGGAAAATCTTTTGCCCACTCAGTCATGTCTCTTTCGAGACATGATCGCCCAAGCTTATATCACGTATGGTACTTAATTGACTGACTGACAGTAATTATCTCATTTCTTGTGACGATGTACAGTGCGTCTCTGTTCATGAGCAGGAGTAATGAGAAGAGCTATATCACTGGCTGTGAAGAGGGTTTTGTCATTTATAAGTTGGAAGGACGAGTTTAGATATCACAACTAGGTACTTCTGAACAACTCAATCGGGGATCGTCTGAATGACCTGAGTTAACCGACTGAGTGTATTGCTAACTCGGCCCCACCTGCAAGGTCATGCGTCATGGTGGATATAATGAACTTCGCACAGTTGAACCCAAACATCACTTTCTTGACCAATTGCTCTCTCACTCAATAATAATAATAATAATAATAATAATAATTTATAATAATAATAATAATAATAATAATAATAATAATAATAATGATTTGTGTTGGATTTTCAACTTTTGTTCTTAAACTGAATTTGATTTTATACAAATGTCACAAACATTGGTGAATGTGTTTAGAGACCAACGACCACACCTTTTTTAGTTGTGTCAATGGACTGTCAGGTTTATAGAGTGCTTGCATCGTCTGTCCTGATTCATTCATAGCAGACGACAACAGGCAGTGAATGGGATAAAATGACGAACGAAGAAAAGCAGGATTAAGTGTCAGAGGCAGAAGCTGATTAGGATAAATAAGAAAAGAAGTGGGAGAAGAACAAAAGAAAAAAGGTGAGAAAAAGATAAAAAAATATATAAACAGGCGAGTCAAATAAAAAAAAACAACTACTACTATTCAGAAGAAGACGACGGCGAAGAAGAAGAAGAAGAAGAAGAAGAAGAAGAAGAAGAAGAAGAAGAAGAAGAAGAAGAAGAAAGTAATAAAATAAAAATGAGGCACAAGGAAAATGACAAAAAGAAAAAATAGAAAAGGTAGATGTGTGTGTTTGTGCGTGCGTGCGTGCGAAAGAGAGAGAAAAAAATAAAAGAAAACAAAACTAGCAAGGCAAGAGTAAGCGAGATAAAAATATCATAAAAATTGAGGAAGTAAGATGAAAATACATAGAAAAATGAACAACAAAAGAAAGCAAAGCAAAAAAAAAACATAGAAAAAGAGAAAAGTATAAAAGAAATGATTTTCATAGAAAAATAAATTACGTGGATTGTGGAAAAACAAAGAAAAATGAAAAAAAGAACAGACGAAGGTTTTTAAGGAAAATGAAGAAAAAAAAAAAGAAAAACTATAAAAAAATGAAAAGAAAATCGAAAAAAAGGAAGTAGGAAATAAATTAAATCACAAGAAAAAACGGAAATAAAAGTAAAACAGTAAAAAAAAAAAAAAAAAAAAAAAAAACAGACACTTAAGGATCCCCCCAAAAAAACAGAATAAAGAAAATCAGTAAAAAGAAAATAAAGAAAAGAAAACTAAAAAAAAACAAAAGAATAATAAACGAATAACAAGAAGGAAGAACGAAAAAAAATATGAAACAGAAAAAGAAAGAAAAAGAAAAATTAAAGAAGGATTTAGAAAAGAAGTAATAAAACAGAAAATGAAGGGGTGAAGAGAAATATATAAAAAGAAAATAATGAATGGAAAAAGAAAAAGAAAAGAAAAAGAAAACGACAAAAATAGAAGAAAGGGGAGGAAAAGGTAAAAATATATACAGAGAAAAAGTAAGAAAAAGATCGAAAAAATAGAAATAGAAGAAAAGAAAAAAGTAGAAAAAGAAAGGAAGAACCAAAGGCAAAAAGAAGATTGAAAGTGAGAAGAAAAAAGGAGTATAAAAAGAAAGAACAAAAGAAAACAAAAGTAGAAAGTAGAAAAAGAATAAGTGTACTAAAAAAAAAGAATATAGAAAAATGAAAGAAGGAAATTATTTTTTTTCATTTCTGTTTCTTCTTGAGTCCCAAGAAGATCAGGTAATAATCTGTGTTACCTGAGATCCAGATTTATATACAAACTCCTTCGACATAACCATTATCTGTTGTTAATTAAACATTGGAAAATATTCAATTGTCAACAGCATCAACCTATTTGCAGTGTCATTTGACTCATGTGATAAAAGTGTTTTTTAATATGGCAGTTTTATGAATTTCAGCATGGAATTTTGAAATGCTGAACAGGCGTGTAATCTGGATCAGACTTTTTTTCATTTTCGTTTGGGGAACTCCTTCCTGGATGACTTCCACTGTTTCGTGTCCGTCATTTCAAGGAATGTACCGTATTCATCACGCTTAGCAATGCGGGTTGGCGATGTCTATATAACCCATAGCTGAAGGAAGAAGAGACGGCTTAATATCTTTCCCAAGAATATTTGTGCATGCACGTAATATTTTCACCAAATTGTCAATTCTAAAAAAATACTTTACTCTGTAAAGCAAAGTTCATTACAGCAGTAAATTTGTGAACTGATTTAAAAACACACTTAACTCGTTCATCTTTAATGTGCGATATGCTTCTCCCAATCACTCAGAACATTAAAAACCCCTCAATTTTCTGTCCATTGCAACACTTAATAATTTTTGTCTTTTTGCTATCTCTTCCAAACCCTATTTTTGTCTTTTTGCTATCTTTTCTAAACCATGTTTTTGTCTTTTAGCTATTTCAAGTAGAACCTGTTTTTGATTTTTTGCTATCTCTTCCAAACCCTGTTTTTGTCTTTTTGCTATCTCTTCCAAACCCTGTTTTTGTCTTTTCCCTATCTCTTCCAAACTCCGTTTTTGTCTTTTTGATACCTCTTCTAAACCCTGTCTTTGCATTTTGCTACTTGTTCCAAACCCTGTTTTTGTGTTTTTGCTATCTCTTCTAAACCCTGATTTTGTTTTGTTGATATTTCTTCCAAATACTGTTTTTATCCTTCGAAACCCTGTTTTTGTCTTTTTGATATTTTTTCCAAACTCTGTTTTTGTCTTTTTGCTATCTCTTCAAAATCCCGTTTTTTTTTTGGTTTTTTTTTTGGTTTTTTTTTTGTTTTTTTGTTTTTTTGCTATCTCTTCCAATCATTGTTTTTGTCTTTGTCATCTCTTCCAAACCATGTTTTTGCTCTTTGGTGTTCTTCAAAACCCTGTTTTTGTCTTTTTGATATCTCTTCGAAACCATTTTTTTGTCTTTTGTTATCTCTTCGAGACACTGTTACTGCCTTTTTGCTATCTCTTCCAAACCGGGTTTTGGTCTTTTTGCTATCTCTTCCAAACACTGTTTTTGTTTCTTTGATATCTCTTCGAAACCCTGTTTTCGTCTTTTTGCTATCTCCTCCAAACACTGTTTTTGTCTTTTTTTTTTATTGTGCCATGGCTCTTACAACATTTCACCATTTTTGGCAGATTTCCTAATATCGCAGTGGTGGATAACTACTTACAAAAGTGATGAAAAGAAAAAGAAAAAGGCTCTAAATTAATTTGAAACAAACAAAAAAAAATTCACGTTCCCCTTGATTCGGGTTCATGAGTAGTTGTAGTAACATAAGAAATTTAGTCTGATGAAAGACGAAATACATCACACCATGTAAACTTTTTCCACGTTGTCATACATTCTACCCAATAATATAAAAATATATACATCCTTATCACACACACGCATATATATATATATATATATATATATATATATATATGATTTAAAGATCATACGATGATCAAATATGGATTGGAAATCGACTGGATTATAAAAGAAATTATCTTATAGGCAACAAAATAGAAAAATGTTTTGTGTCACGCGTTTCGTCATTTAGGACTTCATCAGACTAAAGTTGTTGATCTCTGTGCGACTATATATGGCCATGAAAGAAGTCTATTCGGAATTTTCAATTGAACTTTTTTCTTTTTTATGCACCTTAGGTATATAATCGAGTTCTTGATATATAAAAATGTATATACCGTTATCCTTCCCCGCACACCCATATATATCAGTTAAGTGTCATAGATGATACACGCTCGAAAGAGACATGACTGACTGGGTAGAAAATTTTCCCGTAGTAGCTTGCCATTACTTTCTGAAGTAGACTGGTTGCTAACCAAGGCTAGAGAACCACTGCACCACAACGCACATAATTTATTTGTTTAAACATTATTTTAATGAATACTCGTATTTGAGTAGATGCTCTTTTTTTTTTTACTTTTTTTTAAATAATTAAACTGATCTGAATAATTAGGAAAACTTGTAAGAAAAATATGCTTCCTCCGGCAGGATTCGAGCATGTGTCCCCTAGGACGTGTCTTCGACCGTTCGACCACGTAGGACTCCCGATCAAACAAATCTGGAGTAGTACTTTTGAACAGATATTTTCCCGATTTTTCGAAATATTCATATCTGCTCTTGTTTCATATCCTAATGTAAACAAAGACAATTTATTTACGATATTTTACGAAAATTTTACCAAACGGATAAATTCCAACATATTTTTTATTCATTTGTTTAACATTATTTTTAATGGATACTCTTATCTGAGTGGATATTCTGTTTTTTATAACTAAACAGTATATTTATTGACATCAGCTTGAATAATCGAAAAATCCTGTTAGGAAAATATGCATCATCTTTTACTCATTTCTGCTATAAACTTATAAAATTTTGCACTCTATAAAAATCTTTAAATGCACAAAGCTTCTAGAATGTGTTATATTTCAGTCATGGTTTTCAAATGCTATCGTATATAAAACATGCATATGTCATAATTTATAGCGATAAAACATCCGCTGGCAAGTAACGAATATTTTTACGCTTTATACGTCATAAAAACAGCACGTTTAGTTCATCACATCATTTGGTTATGTTAAGCGTAAGAAGGTCAGGATAGACTCAGTCTCTTTCTAATATGCAACAGGATTTCCAAACACTCCGGTTCAAAATGAAATAATTTTATGTTCTGCAATAAATGAAATCTATAATAAAAATAAATCTATAAAAAGTCCTATACTCTAAATAATCTGATATTTTCTGTTAATTTATCCCAAAATAAAAAGAACTTATAATTACTAAAATTCACACCAAATTCTGCCAGTAAGGCCCTTCTATTGCATATTGGTGAAGTTAATCTATTAGATTACCAGAAATGTGGGCAACTCGTTTGGAATATTTCTAAGTTGGCGTCGCGCTTACCCCGATCAACAAGCCATTTTTTTTTAATTGTCAAAAAATCCCTATAAGTGTGGTATGGTCTGTTTTCCCGATTAAGGAATTTGTCCTGAATTCATACATTCAGAAGAATTCTCCCTACATTTACAATTCATCAAACTCTTTCTTGATCGGATTGTCTGCCTTCAGGCGTAGAGGGACCGAGACGTGGCTCCGTCGAAGGACAGAGTCTGGGGACAAATAGATAAGATTCCCAGCCTTGCCTTATGCAGAATCTACGGGGATATCCCACATAAAATTTGGCCTTTTGCCACATCTAACCTTAGTGGGGAGGCAAGTAAATAAAATTCAATCAAAATTCAACCTTGTCTGACTCTCTGCCTTCGAGCGGAGAGGAACACAGAATCTCGTTTGGGGAAAAACAGACAAGATTTCAACCCTGCTTTGTTCAGCTTAATAGATTATTATTAGGTCGATGGAGAATTTTTATACGAGCTTAAGGTCTCGGATTTTGTGGCTAATTCAACTTCAGTGGGAAGGTAGGTAAATATCGAGTTCACCAAAACTTAGCCTTATTGGATTCCTTACCTTCGAGTGGAGAGGAACCCAGATGAGGATTTGTGCTTCGGCATAGCTTCGTCTAGGGAAAAACGGAGAGGAACTCGACCCTGCTTTATGCAGGGTCTACGAAGAATTTTTGCTTGAGCGTACTCTCGAAAGCCCAACGTAAAAATCGGCCTTGTGCCACATCCAACCTTTGTGAATAGGATTCAGTAAATATCGAGTAAATTAAAGCTCTGACTTTGTCAGATTCTTTGTCTTCGAACGGAGAGTGACGCAAACGAAGGGCAGAATCTTCTCTAGGGTAAATAGACGAAAGTTCGACCCTGCCTTATGCAGAGTCTATGGGGAATTTTTGCTCGAGCGTACGTGCTCGAATATGCCCCACGTAAAAATCGGCCTTGTGCAACCGAGTTTATTAAAGCTTACATTTAAGCCAAGGCGAATTGTCCCTTGCAATTCTATAACAGTAAATACATACATATATATATATATATATATATATATATATATATATATGTGTGTGTGTGTGTGTGTGTGTGTGTGTGTGTATTTACTGTTATATATATATATATATATATATATATATATATATATCATCCGCACTTACGAAATGTGTATAATTCCCAAATTTTTGTTAAGTTTTCATTCTGAGGGTTCGAGTTGTTGCGAGGCAAGCTAAAAATATTTTGATTTATGATTTCAAAAAAATACCAATAATTAAATAACAAAAACTTTGAATTAAAATTTACGTGATTGAAATTAATATTTTCGATAAGTAACTTTACATTATTTGAGGGTGAATTAACAGAAAAGCTCCCAATAATCTATTAAGCTGAACGAATCTTTTATTTTGCTAAAGCGTGCAAATGGTTTTGATGAGCAGAATTATGCTTGAAATTGTCAACAATTTCGGCTTTGATTAATTTTATAAACTTATCAATTTCTGAGTAATAGATTCTTTTTGTAAAATATTTAGCACAAAGCTTTGTCTGTTGTCCCAACTTTTAATTCCTAAATTTATAACGGGAGAGCAAAGAAAGTAACATTCGTAAGCATTAGCAGTTTCAACCAAAATTCGAACATTCAGAGATATGACTGACTGAGCAGAAGATTATCTCGCAGTAGGTTGTCATTAGCTTTCTGTGGTAGACTGGTTGGCAACGAATTCTATAGAACCCAATCTGTTCTATTATTTAACCCATAACTAGAGGGAAGAAACGGATTAATACCTTTCCCAAGGGTATTTATGCGTAAATGAATGCAAGCAATTCAACTGGAATTCGAACTCGGTTCTCCAATTTGTCATTGCCAAGTCGATATCCACTGCACCACAAGAACATGCTTTACCGATCCTATTTTCTTTACAGATAGCTATTGTGCCACATGGTACCTACCACCAAGCGTAATTAAATAATAGAAATACGTGGGGAGCAATAAATAAAGGTAATGTACAAGTGAAGAAGAAGGAGGGGTAAGGGGAGAAGGAGGAGGAGGAGCAAGAAAATAAAAAGGAGGAGGAAACGGTTTTTTTTTAACAAAACCAATAACGTTAATAATGCAACGAGCGAAGAAAGGAATGGAATAATGGACAAAAAGAGTTGACGGATAAAAGTGTGAAAGAAATTAACTTCCTGCATTTCGGCCAACTTCGACTCAAGTCGGCAGTGGTCACGTCATTTTTCGTCACGTTATGCCGAGATCTCGTGAGGTCACGTCACGCCTTACTTTAACAAAAAGAAAGAACAAAGAAAGAAATAAGAAAATGGATGTGTTGGAGATAAATCGAAAAATTGGAAGGATGATCACTCGCTTGAAGAGTAAAGGAGAGCAGAGTAATGAACAGACGGGAGGGATGTTGCTATTTTTGCCCTGTCCGCCTCACATCACGAAGAATTGTCAATTCTTGCATCTTTGCGCTAAAACCAGCCACTCATTAAACATATCCAGCAACAAATGCTGGGATCGAACGTGGCCATTAATAGCTAATGCTGGCCAATCAAAGCTAGCACACACCAGTTCGTTCTGGAATTATACGGGACGTCTTATATAGAATAGTTTTTAAACAAGGTATTTTCATTTCGGCAGGGTGGAGTTAGCCCTGAACAGATACTGCAGTATCTGAGTACGCAAAACATTGCCACATCAACCTCCTCTATGCACACATTAAAACGGATATATATATATATATATGGAGTGGACAAATTATTTTGATTAAACTGACAAACGCTTGTCTTTTTTTTATGTTCGGTGATTTACTAATAAATATAAATATACGTTGTGGTGCAGTGGATATCGAAGGCCGAGTTCGAATTCCAGTTGAATTCTTTACACGCAGCTACCCTTGGGAAAATTATTAATCCATCTCTTCTCCATCCAGCGATGGGTTAATATCATGGCAGAGTGTGTTCCATAGCCTCGGTTGGCGACCAGTCTACCGTAGAAAGAAATGGCAACCTTTTGCGGGAAAACCTTTTGTCTATTCAGTCATGGATCGAATGAAACATAATCGCCTAAGCGTGTATCACGTATAACATTAACTGTTACTTCGCCCAGAGGATACAGGATTCTACCTAGAGTCAGCACCTCTATCTGTAAAAAAAGACATGTAAAAGAATCAATTTTTGGACTGATAAATTCACTCAGAGGCTGAAATGCATTGGTTACGATAAGTTTTTTTTTAATTTTACACACACACACACACTGCTTAATATTTGCTATATTTATGGCAAGAGATCTCAATATCGGAGATAAGGAGAAGTTTTCCTATTCATACATATATATATATATATATATATATATATATATATATATATATATATTAAAATACTTTAATTCAAACGGAAAAGTAGGAAGGTAAATCCCAAAAACCTGATTCTAATTAATATTAAATTTTAATATTAAAAAATTATACAGGAGGAGAGCTCAAAGTAATTAAAATTACAGAGTTAATATAATTTTAAATAAATTTTCAATATTCAAAATTGTTGAATGAACATTTCCACATGAAATCCCTAAGAGAGCAACGGTACATATTTCAAAATGGAAATAAAAATAAGAATAAAAAAGAGAATAAAAAATTAAAAAAAAAAAATGACGGTCAAGATTTGAGAAATTAACCTCACAAAAAATTTTCGGTAGCAAAGCATGTCTATATTTTTTATATTATTTTTTATTATATATATGACATTTGAGCGTCTGTGTAAAAAAAAATTGGCGGGGATATTTTAAAGATCAACTGTTATACAATTTGGGTCTGATGAGCCGTAATTGTCATGATTGTACGGTGAAATATGTATTACCCATTGAAATTATAATAAATCAAATTAAAAAAAAAATTATATATATATATATATATCATCGGAAAACAAAATTGTATATATGTTTCAATTTAATCAAGATTGGTAATGTAACTTGTTTATATAATGATATCACTCCTGTCACTCTTATCACGTGAGACAATGCAGTGGCAGCATCGGTTAAACAATGATGAAAGCTCTTGCCGCGTTTGTGCTCTTTAACAGTGCCATATTATTTATTTATATTTTGCAATAAATAGGTCATCGAGTAGTGAATAATATATATATACATACACTCTATTATCCTTAACCTATTGTGTATATATATATATATATATATATATATATATATATATATATATATATATATATATATATACAAACATTTATTGTTAAAATCATTTTGTTTTTTATGCCTTAATATTCAATCATTGGTCCATCATTATATATGCTGTCGGCATATCGATATAAAGATTTTTGCCGTCATTTCTGACGCTACAGGTCAACTCGTCATTTTTTAATACGTCAAATGTTTAAAAAATAAATGCGATAAAAGTACTCTGGCCACAAACGAACAGAACTTTGGGTGTGAGCACATGTCTCTTCTCTCACATATATAAATTCATGCAGATGTCAAATATTATCCTTTGAGATGATATTCCACGCGTTTTGCACATGTTAACGCAATGCACCAAGATTTACAGATGGACTAATTGAATGAATCATGTGTCTTTCAATTATGTCTCATTCATGTTCGTGCAGACTAGAGGTGAGCATGTTGAATAGCACAGGTGTCATTTTGTTGGGAATGATCCTGCTGAAACGGCATATTGTCTTACTGTTGCGAGAAAGGCACTAAACACCACCAACTCGTTATGTACAACAAGCGCAACAATTCTTTGCTCTGAACATTCAAGCTCTGAAACACGTGTACGTCTTGCACTGAAGACTTGAATCACAGTGAATTTAATTGCAGTCTGCTTCAAAGTCTAAATGAAATTTGGTTCGACAGGTGGATGGCGGAATGTACAGGTGGATGGCGGAATGGGGGTTGCGCGGTGTAACAGGAGAAAGCGTGCTGAGAGCCACCAGGGATAGGGAGACGTGGAAAACTATGATCGTCTACGTCCTGAAGGGACAAAGTGTATAGAAGAAGAAGGTCTGCTATTTGCTAGTATGAATATACTGACTCCAGATAAAAATCGGTGTTGACCTTCAGTGATGCTATTTAATTTTTTGGTTCACACACACCCACACCCACACGCCCGACCACCCACACACACACACACACACACACACACACACACACACGTGTTTTTTTCCGAGAACGCATATTTTTCTAATAAGATTTCTCCATTCTGTTTAATAATAAAAACAGGGCATCTACTTAAATATGAGTATTCATTAAAAATAATGTTTAAACAAATAAATTAAAAATATGTAGGATCTAATCCATTTTATATATATATATATATATATATATATATGTGTGTGTGTGTGTGTGTGTGTGTGTGTGTGTGTAAATATAACTTAATTTAAACGATTTACATTGTTCGGACTGTTGTTCTCATTTTTGTTGAAATAATCAAGAGGTTGCAGCCGTTTTATGCTCCGACCTTCTTCAGGTGATTGGAATTTCTAACTGAATTCTTTATTTCGTTCACTGGGGTAGATTGTTCTAGTTCTACGGGCCATGACTCTTCCAGATGTCTCAGTATCAGTTATCTCCTTTTAACTGAATTGTCAGTGCAAAGAAAGGGGTCGTCCGTTGATTACAACATCGAAAAAAATCATAAGGAGTGATCCGGAGATATATGAACAAGCAATGAGCAGTATAAACAGTACTCTATAACCTAACAACTACCCTGGGTACAAGAGAGCAGCTCCAAAAAATGGGATAGAAGGGTGCAAGAAGATAGCAACAGTCAGAAAACAGCCTGTGAAGGGATTATCGGAAAAACGAAAAAGATATAACATGAAGACGACCTTCAAAAATGGTTCAACACTTTGCAGACACCTCTTCCGATTAAGACTTCTAAAAGAGAAGAGAACATGGCGAAGGACTGTGTTTACAACATCCCATGCAGATGTGATAAGAAATATGAAGAAGAAACAAGCCACCCCTTAAAATAAGACTGCAATAACAGCGAAGGCCGTAATAAGAAGGGAAATAGAAAAATTGGGCATAGGAAAAAATTGAGGAAAAAGGCATAATGTGGGAAGAAGTTCAAATAATAGAAAACAACAGTGGAAAATACGAAAACTTATTGATTCAGTGCATATGTTAGGCAACAAAAATACATTACTTTTTTCAGATATTGTAATTATTTACAATAATTGTTAACAATTACGATACTTCATCTCAGAAATATAGACAAATATGACATTATAAGAAAAAGAAATAATGACGGACAGATAGTTGCTTAAAACACACAGACACACACGTATATATATATATATCTGCAGACAGATCTGTTTCGCTGTATCACAGCTCATAAGTACGGCTTAGACTCCGGCCACTTCCGTATATATATATATATATATATATATATATATATATATACGTATACGAAATTTTTACGAAATGTTATTAATTTCGTCATATCTTTAATTTATTTGCCTTGGTTAAACATGTTTAAACAATTCAATTAAAAGTATGTCAGATTGAATCCATTTCGTAAAGGATTTCGTAATTTATTAAGACACATCAGATCTAATGAAGGGTCTATCTAGAAGTAGCAGGTTCAAGTTTTGCTGTTTTCCTAACAAGATTTCTCGATTATTCAGGTCAGTAGATATAAATAAATATACTTAATTAAAAAAAAATCAAATCATCAACTCAAATACGGGTATCTATTAATAACAATGTTTAAACAAATAAATTATATATATATATATATATATATATATATATATATATATATATATATAGTATATCGAGGCAGAAAATAATTTTCTAAACATATGCTGTTATATATAAGAGACTTGAATGTCTATTATGTTTAATCATGAGCCGTTCTAAACGTCGTATTTTGGTTTTAATTTCAGTTGAAAATAAAGACAAAAATTCTCCAACATTTGGATAATTATTTATTGATTTGCTTCTAAGCTTTCGGCTCACATAAGCCATCTTCAGAGAGGTTATTTAGACAAATCCGGACATAACATATTAGATTGCATTTGACTATATGGTTTTGTTGTCATTTCGCGCTATCACGCGGTGTAACGTCATAAAACCGCATTGCAAATTTAAGAACTGCGTTTATTATTTTTGGTAGCTATTGCCGTTGCCAAGCGGAGATTTATGTCAACACAAAATAAAATCGTCGGTGATGGTAGATGTTATTATATTTCAGTCTAAATAACCTCTCTGAAGATGGCTCATGTGAGCCGAATCAATAAATAATTATCTAAATGTTGGAGAATTTTTGTCTTTATTTTCAACTGAAATTAAAGCCAAAATACGACGTTTAGAACGGCTCAACATTAAACATAATAGACGTTTATTGTCTCTTATATTTAACATCATATATATATATATATATATATATATATATATATATATATAGTACTGTGCAAAAGTATTAGGTCAAGAATTATTTTATCTTTGATGAGGTATCAAAATAAAGTTTAAAATACCGGCAGTTTGCAAAAGTATTAGGACAGGGGTGATTTTCCCAAAAACAGTCACTAAAATTCAAATACAGGGTGAAAAGCTAAACCTTTGTAAGAATTATTTAAGTAAAAAGTATGAGGAAGGAAGGCTCTGGAATTCGAACTGACCCCCTACAAATCCCTGATCTAAATCCTATTGAACATCTATGGGATGTTTTGTATAAAAAATGATAAATCTAATGTTACTTCGCAAGACACAACTTGGGAACAAATACAAGCTGCTTGGCAGGAGATACCATTAGATACATTGAAAAAGCTTGTAATGTCAATACCGGACAGAATGAAGGCTGTGATAAAAGCAAAAGGCTATTATACTAAATATTAAATTTATTTTGTAACTAGTATTTTCTCTTGTTAAAGCATTTGTTGAGTAAATCAAATAAAATTACTTTAATTAAATTGTTTATTTTCTGTCAATATGCCTCATAAAATATAAAATAGTTCTTGTCCTAATACTTTTCCACAGGACTATATATATATATATATATATATATATATGCGTACGCATGTGTTTTCATAAATAGGTTTTTAATACAATATGTTATGCGCACACGTTTTCTTTTAAATTACTGTATACCTACTTTTCCATCGCACTGTATGTATTTATCTACGTCCAGAACAACGCCTAATGGAAACGAATTGAGGTAGTAGTATTGTATTGCATCATTTTTTCAATAAACGTTGACGCCTTTAGAAAATCGGTGACAATATCATCTTCTATGAAAGTCGAATTTTCTTTTTTTTTTATCTATCTATCTATCTATCTATCTATCTATCTATCTATCTATCTATCTATCTATCTATCTGTGTATTTCAAAGCCTTTTCCGATCTATCTAATTTATTTTTTGTTTGTTAATTATGTCTTCTTTCCCGTCACCGTTTGCGCATATTCTCTCTCTCTCTCTCTCTCTCTCTCTCTCTCTCTCTCTCTCTCTCTGTCTCTCTCTCTTACTTTCATTTTCTCTATTTACTTCCTTGTCAAAAATTGGCTGCCGGATATTACTCATTGCAACAGATCTTGTACATTCCATTCCGTCCACTCATTCCCCACCTATACCTTGCTGTCCGACAAAACCGCGAAAACCTCATCTCATCACTCACATAACCGTTGAAGATCCTCACTTTCCCTTATTCGACTCTCCCTGTCCAATTTCTGTCCGCTAAGTCGCGTGCTGCTTCTCGCAGGCGATGGACTGCAGGTCTGGCGGTGAAGTAGAGTGGTAGATACCTTATAATCAGCAGGGGTTGTCTAAGTGCTGGGAAGGGAGACTGGGCCCTTCCTGTCCTGAGCGAACTCTGCTTCGCTGGGGGGAGTCACTAGGTGCAGTGGACGGACGAAAGAAGGAAAAGAAGAAAGAATGGAAGCAGCCATTTACGGCCACGGAGTTTTCAATAATATATTTGGAAGTCAGAGTAGTGTGCTCATCTTGGAAGTGAATGGATGGAGAGAAAGGAGGGTGAGCTAGAATAGTTGGGTGCTGATTATGGGCTAATGATGATTGATGCCCCTGTGCGTCTCGAATATACCGATGTATCTCAGTGGGCAAAACGTATGACGGTCAAAGAGTTCTGTGCTGTCATTTTCAGTACCGACTAGATGACAACCGTTTTCCCAAGTAGATCAAACTTGTAAAAATCATCGTATGAACTGCCAATAATTGCATGAAAACAATTTAGATATTCAATATTCTCTCTGTAACACACACATACGTAGACACACACACACACAAGCAAAACGTAGACATGCAAAGTCACGAGCGTGCACACACACAAACAGATCACAGAGGGAATTCTTTTTACTTTGTATTTGAACTTAACAAAGTTTGAAATTAAATTAATCCTCAAACATGTTTGTACTTTTAGCAAACAATTTTTTTTTATTTTTCGGACGATTTAAGAAAATTCAGTTTATTTCCCCCATTAAGTGTAAAGTGATGTTTGTTACTGACCGCAAATTTGGATTCGGTGTAAGTTCTAGATTAACAGTTTCTTTTCTCTCACTTACTTCTCGCTTTTGAAATTCCCTTCTCGCTCCATGCTTTTCAGCCAAATTTAATCTTCAAGAATGTAAATGCAATGTCAATTGTTATCTACTGTCATCCTAATTACTCTTTTCTCTTTCTGTTCAGCATTTGCAATTTTTCCCCACCCTCTAACCCCTTGCGTTTTTAGTGGCTTTACAGCCTTGCTTGGGGTGATACCGATGAAAAAAAATTATTATGAGAGAATAATGAATATATAACAATTGTTTCAATCGTTTTATTTTGTTATTAGTTTGAGTTTTGTTTAACGGCATATCAACATCTGTGGGTCATTTAATGCCAAAAAGGTGGGGTTTAAGGTATTTCTTTTTAATTTTAATGTTATAGTGAGAAGGTTGATTTAGTTAGAGTTTAATGAAAAATTTTTGTTTTTATTCTTTTTTATTCTTTTTTGTTTTTATTCTTTTTTATTTTAGAAAACTGAAAATGTCTTCTAATTTTGTATTCATAAATGTTTTGCTGAGAATAATTTTTTTTCCTTCAAAAATGTGTCTTCGAAAATGTATTGTTGGTAATATTTTTCCTTCAAAAATGTATATTTTTCTATGAAGTCTATTTTTATGTATATATTTCTATAAAAATGTATTTTTATACTTTCATAGTTTATGGATCCCAGTTTGGGGGGGGGGTTAACTATTTGCCCATAGCTGGGACTCTAACAGGTACTACCACTCCGAGTCAAGGTAGACCTAAGAATAACAGCAATTAAGAGGTTGTTCCATGCACTTGACAACCTCCTAATCAGAGGCCTTGCTGCCGGATGCAGTTTACCGTCATGTTCAGGATCCTTGTAATTAGTTATCGTCATTAATATCTTAATTAATTAATATTGTAATTAATATTGTAATTGTGCGTAATTAGAAAATAGTCTCAGATACATCCATTTCTCTTACAGCTTCAGTACATGTAGTGCCCCTACAACCCGTTGACTCGTGAGTATGATCATGCAACAGCTCATTAAAATTATAAGATTAAAAACTATTTCATGTCTACACTTAATTTTCGAGCATTTCAGTCAAACATGCATATTTTCTTTTTTCATCGTTTGCATTGTTCGCACTGTTGTTCTCATCTTTGTTGCCATATTCACGACGTTTCGGTCGTTTTACGCTCCGATCTTGATTGGAATTTCGAACTGAACCATTCAAAAGTTAACGGAAGAATAAAGAAGATACGGTGATAGAAAACAGATACGGAGGAATGTAAATATATGCATACATTTTCGTTTTGTTTCTAAGGCGGCAAATATCGCCGGAGAAACTTCTGGCTTACATGTATGCAATGATATATCAGTAAATTTTATTCGATCAGGAATTTTTGATACTGACGTAGCTAACTGAACACTATGTTCTCAGTCCTTCAGCAAACATGTGAAAATATTAAAAAGCAAAGTCAAGCGATAAAAGATTTTTTTTTTTTTGTAAAATCACTTCTGATAGTAAAACTATTATGGTAATTAGATTTATTTATATTATTTACATTCGGTCTGTTGTCATCATCATTATAGTCATTATGCTCTCTTTCGGTTAAACTTCGGTGAACTTCGAACTGAACCCTTTATTTAAATCTACGGGGTTAGATTGTTATTGTTCCTCTATTCCAGAAATATTTTGTCTTATTCTTATTTAGTACTGCGACTTGGAACTAAATAGACGCTTCGTTCCTTCTATAATTCTTCTTAGGCACAATTCTCAGAGCCAGATCCTCCTGGATAAAACAGTAGTAATTAATAATACAAATGGAACAGTTATAAGAATAAATAATACTAATAAAAGTTATGTGAAGAAGAGAAGATTCGTTCTTATTGTAGATTTTATTTTATTTGGCACTATGTTGAACGACAACCAATAATAAAATAGAAGAGTTGTAACAATGTACTGTCGTAAACTCTATGTGTGGTGCAGTGGATATCGGCTTGGAACAAAGGAATCGGTGAGCCGAGTTCAACTTCCAATTGATTTCGTTGCATAACTTTACTACTTTTGGGAAATTTATTAATCCATCGGTTCTCTCTCTAGCTTTGAGTTAAACAGCAAAATATATTGGGTTCTATAGCCTTGGTTGGCAACCAGTTTACCGCAGAAAGTAAATCAAGAACTTACGCATTTAATTTTCTGGCTGCTGTCTTGCATGTCCGAATTTTCAGAATCACTATTTTTGTGTCTTGTGGATATTTTTAACTAAAAATTATCTCTAGGTGATCTTTTATGTTAATTCATCCAAAATATTAATTCACCCCAAAATATTAATTCACCCCAAAATATTAATTCACCCCAAAATATTAATTCACCCCAAAATATTAATTCACCCTAAAATAAAAAAATGTTATAATTACTAAAATTCACACCAAATTCTCCCAGAGCGTGGCCTTTCCATTGCACTTCGATTGGGTTGACCTTTGGGATCGCCTCAAATGTGGACGACTCAGGTACACTATTTCTAAGTGTGGGGTCAACATTTGCACTCGCTCGGTAAACTAGCCAAAAAACAGATTTTTCCTTTATTTTTTTGCATTGCAAAAATGCCTTGTAATTACAGTAAGTGATTTGCAATACGAGTCTAATTCGTTCCAAAACCGAGCTCGTAACTCAAAAAAACACGTTTCCCAAATTTTTCGCCATTGAAATGAATGAAAATATTTCCGATCCGTTCAATACAAAATTTACTGTACCTCGAGTATCATTAAGAAATGTAAATATCTCCGTGATTTTTGGTAATTGAATTATATAGCCTTGGTTGGTAACTAGTCTACCACAGAAAGTGATGGCAACTTATTGCGGGAAAATCATGCCCAGTCTGTCATGTCTCTTTCGAGACATTGATGGCTCAAGAGTGTAATACGAAACTGTCTGACTATCCTAATCGAATAAATTCTTGAATGAAAATATAGAATTTTTTTTTGCTGAAAGGTCTTACATGCAAATTTAAGAATCTGTAAATGTTTAACATTTGACAGTCAGTGCCTCAGGCTATTGAGCGTTCAGTATCCATAGGACAAAATATAATTTAGAGTTTATGAAGTGCGTTCTCTATACGATAAGATGCTGGCCTAGTTTTTTGCCTGATTAGTCCGAGATACTGGGATCAAATTAAGATATATAATAAGAGATGATTTGACTAAACGCCAAAGACCCATCACCCGTAAAAATCGATTTGTTAATTTGTGATCATTTGCTTACTGATTATCTTTATAATTATGGCGCCGTGGATTTGGGATTCAATCCGGCAATAATTTCTCCATGAAATAATGAATTTATTCCGCAGAAGAGTTTTTAACAGATCTGTTTATTAGTAAGCTAGCCAAAATATTCGTTCACGTTAAAAACTGTTAGAATCTATTTATAATAGCGAAAGATTTTCAGAGAAATCAACTTAGAGCAGTGTCACAAAGCCAACAGGTTTTATACTGGATGCAATAATTGCAATAAATATATTTCATTCTTTTACAGGAATTACATACTCCTACATATATATATATATATATATATATATATATATATATATATATATGTAATTTTTATATATATGCATGTACGCATTTATATATATATATATATATATATATATATATATATATATGTATATATATATATATATAATATTGAGAGGAAATAATCGAATCGAGCTCTCTATTTTAAAATCCATCGAGCTGTCTATTTTTATCTAATTAATAATTTATATTAATTGGATAAAATCTTTTGGTTTATTCTCTTCGTCTTTACGGGTATATATATATATATATATATATATATATATATATATATATATATATAAAATGAAATACGAAACTCTAGTTAATAAAAACAAGAAAATAATTAAATTTTTTCTAAGTGAAGATTCATCCTGTTTATAATTACAATGCATTTGATTTTTGTAGAAAATGTTAATGTTAAGGTTATTTTTGTTTTTTATGTTTGATGTTGCTATTGGTTACCTTAAAAAGAAAAAATCTAATGTGGTAATCTGTCAGATGGCTAGGAAAGCCATTATTCACAAGCGTCTGTTTCACGTTAATAATTATTAATTTACATGTCCTTTACTTCATTATATAAAAAAAACACAAGTAAAATTTCAGTCACTTAAACTTTTCTAATCAGTGTTCATTTAGATATAAAATAGGTGCTATTAAGATTTTCCCTATGAGAATTATATAAAGGTATAACACCATTTTCAGAACGTGAAAGGTTACTACATAAAAGATCTGAAATAATGTTCGGATATATATATATATATATATATATATATATATATATATATATATATACATTAAAAAGTACATTACAATGTGCAATACTTTTCCGCTTGTCTTCTCCTCTCCTTATTTTAAACTTCCTGTTTTTACTTTCCTGTTGTGCGTTCAAAATAAAACATCAGTCCATAACACCTGATAATAAGCCGTTATTAAACCTGGAGCGTTTTACCACTCAACCACGGAAGATTTCATGGTTCAACAATGTCGAATTTAACAGTCAAATACGAGTACCCATTAAAAATAATCTTCAAATAAATTTTAATAAATACTGCATATATATATATATATATATATATATATATATATGTGTGTGTGTGTGTGTGTGTGTGTGTGTGTGTGTGTGTGTGTGTATGCATTGATGCACATGCAATCGAGTTTGTTTTATACACAACACACACACACACACACGCACACCCACACATATTTATATATATATTAGCTGTATCTGAGCAATAATTTCTCGATAAGGATCTAAAAAATATATTTATTTCGTACTGGCAGTATAGCCCAGCGTTGTTCGGGGGTAAGTAAAGCTTTAAAACTAATCCCTGGTTCGGGAGCTCAGAATCAGCCTAAAGAATATTTGTGTGAAGTTTGGTGAAAATCAGATAAAAATTGTGGATTTATATAAAGGGCATACAGACAGATAAAGAAACACACACACAAACATCTTGCCTTATATATATATATATATATATATATATATATATATATATATATATATATATATTATCGATTGTCTGCACTATTGTAAGAACTGCAACCTTGAAACTTATGAATATCGTTTCTTATGTCTTTGTCTATGAGTGTATCAAATTTGATTGAAATCGGACCACTCCTTCTATGACCCGATTTTTTCGATGATCGATTTTCGGTATTTATCGGGGGTACCTCGACACAAAACCTAGCTAAGAACACTCGCAGACAATTATAGTACAACTGTGTAAATTTTCAAGAAAATCGGTTCAGCCGTTTCGGAGTCTATAGGTAACGGACACACGAACACACACACACACACACACACACACACACACACACACACACACACACACACACACAGACAACGTTCAATTTATAAATAAGTTTAGATTTCAAAGCATTTTTTCAGTTTTCCAGTACATAATGTAAATTTTCCAGTGACTGAATAATTTCAGCTTTAATGAATCATTTTGGAAAATGGTTTTGTTTCTTTTGTTATGTCGGTTTTATCATTTTCAAATATTGCTTCTTCCTATGCCATATCGGCTTCACGGTATCGTGGTCACGAGGATCTGGTCACGAGAATATGGCCAGGAGAAGTGGCTACAAGGTTATGTCCACGAGGGTCTGGCCATCGGGTCTGGCCTGAAGGATTTGTCTACAGGGATTTGGCTATGACGATCTGGGAACAAAGATCTGGCCACGAGAACCTGACAACGAGCTTCTGACCACGATAATCCGGCAGAAAAAATCTGTCTCAGAGTGTCTGGCCACGATCATCTGGCTACAATGATCTGGCAAAAAAAAAAAAAAAAAAAATTGGGGCACAGGGTTCAGACCCCGGGGATATGGCTATAACGATCTGACACCAAGGATCTGGCACCGAGACTCTGGCCACGATAATCTGACAACGAGGATCTGAACCCGAGGTTCTGTAAACAAGGGTTTAGTCACGAGAATCTGGCAACGAGGATCTGGCCCCGTACATCTTGCCAAGAACATCTGGCCACGAGTATCTGAAAACGAGGATCTATCTACGAGGTTTTATCCAGGAGGATCTGGCTCTGAGAATCTCGTCACGAGGTTCTATCCAGGAGGATCTGACTCTGAGGATCTCGCCACGAAGTTTCTATTTTTGTTTGCTTTCGAATAGTTTAATGAATCCTCTATCCATCGTTTGTAGTTTGTCTAAAATATTGACCTATGTCCAGCAAGTAGAGAAAGACAACTGTTTAAACGATGACCGATTTTTGTTTCTTTAGGTCTATGTGGAAACGATTTTCTTAGTTTCGGAATATCCTTCACACTTCTAAATGACGTACTATAGTGAACTTATTGTATAAGTAATAAAAATATTTAGTAAACTTCGAAGCAATTTCGGAAACTTTTCTAACATTGTGCAAAACACGCCGCTGTGAAATTTTGCATAAACCTAATATAACTAATGAAGGAATCCCACACATTTATTTTGAAATACCTGAAACTAGGGTACCTACAGTGGCGTGGGAAGTAAAGGGGGTTACTAGGTTCAATACCGACCTTCGGCAATTGCTTTAACAGATCCAAAAGTACCTTCTGTTTTTCTCTTGATATTTTTTTTTCACATCGCGACCCCCCAAATTCTCTTTCCCTTTTTGCTTTTTCAACTTCTTGCGTCTCAGTTAATGGCTTCGTCTGGATATCATCCACTCGCGGTGGGGGATTCTTTTTTAGATTCTTGTGGTATAGCCCAATGATTACAACAATAAAAGGAATCGGTCATGGATAGCTCTTTTTGGTACATTAGTACCCACTTGGGATATGATGCATTGCCATAGAGCAGTGTTTATCAAGCTACTGTCGTAGATCATTACTTTTCTACAGAGGTTCGGTCTTTGTTGGAGTTCCACATTTATGATCTTATTTTAAGTTAAATAAATATAAATTTTTGCATATTTTTGTTGTTGTCAGTGGTTGATGTTTAATCGCAATTAAACTCGATATATATATGAATACTGATTTTAAAACAAGAAAACTGATTACCCGTCTTTGGATCATATGTATACCCCAATTGCTACACCATATACATACCCCAATTCTTTTAAAATGAATAAATATCTATTTTGGACGTGAGGATATTTTAACGCTTATTCGTGCGGTGAGTGGAATCAGCAACTCATGTTCAAGTTCTGGTCTAGTTGGCTGCGTTTATTTTGCACTAACGGCCTTGGAAAAGGTAGAAAGCCATTTATTTTCCTGCTTCCCATCTGTATGTTAAATAGTAAGGTAGACTAGGCTCTATAGTCTGAAATCAACAAGCCCCTCTAGTCACTCATGACAATTCACAGATAAAAAAAACAAACAGTGGAGAGCCATGATCGCTGACATCATGAAGGCACATAACATAAAAAATTGACGTAAAGATAATAACTCTCATCTCAGTTTGATTATTTTGTGTTCGGATTTTATTCCAACATGAAACGCACTTTGGCACAACATAATCTTACTACATTATATTTTTCCACATGAGTTTATACGCTGGAGTAAGATAAGCTGAAATTATAGAAATTACGTTAGAAGAAAGTGCTGATGAAATATATAAGAGAAATTAGAATAAATAATTTTAAAACTATCGCTTTGTAGCTTAAGGAAAATATTTTCATGTGCAAAACAGGAAGTTCTTTCGGAAAATGAATCTCATAAGTGTTGTGCCGTGACTCGTAAAATATGACACCCGGTCGCCCGGATGTATAAAAAACAATGTGCGGGTAGTTGACATGATCACGGACTTCGGGAAGTTACACCTACTACTACGAGAGACTGTAAATATTGTATATACATCTTGGTTGTACCACTATGTTAATAGAGTAGTTTATCTATATTTCACTGTGTATCTCTTCATTCCACGATACAACAATAAGTTTTTAGGGTTGCCAGGCTATCTCGATCGACTGGCGCAAATCAGTTTTACTAGATCATTATATCTCACTCGTTAGACTTGGACTGTATTTGATAAATATTTACAATAATAAACTGGGAGGTTATTTGATCTTTTACTCTTTGGCTATGGTGAGAGCTAAAAAGGTGGCTGTCCCTTGGAAAGTGTTTTTCAGGATTGTATATGGACATGAATCAGATTTTAAAGGTTTTAATGCTTTTAACTTGATTTAATAAAATCCGATGGCCTGACCACATAAGATTAACCATTATGCAGACGCGATGAAAATACACATTGTGAATGCGTGTGTGCATGCTTGCTTCATAGATATTCTTATTCAATAGATCGTCATGCCTACATTTTCAGATATATACCCTTGTGCAAATTAATTGAAACAAAACGAGTAATGTCTTCCTATGATCTTTCACATTTTTCCTGATCAAGTATACGTCGTCTCCGGGTGTTGTTTTCTTTTCCGACCATATTTTATTTTGTGTTTTGGATTGATGAATCCAGTTTGTTTCTTCGCCTTGATAGTACGGCTGACAGTTGAAAGGCTGACATTAACAATATCTGCGATTTTTCTGTAAGGTGTGTTCGTGCAACGCTACAGTTTTCGTACGCTTTTTTGGAGTAACACCCATCGCAGACAATGGTCATATGACAATTGGCACTCGAAACAACAGTGTCTTTGAGTGATAAAAATCTGATGCAATCACAGATTACTCAATAGTTTTCAAGGCCAACAAAATTTCACCATACAACCCGAAAATAGATTCATATTACTGCACACCACTGCAAATGGCCTAATCTGAGGAAAAAATAAAAATCAATTACACTTTGTAACTACCGTAAGTTTTAAACTGACCATATGATGAAAGAAATGAAACTAAATCAGTTCTTTCAATTAATTTACAAAAGGGTGTACGTATATAAAAAATAATAATGATGAATTTAAAATATAGATTAAATTCGAGAAAATAATTAAATACAGAACAATCTACCAAATGAAAAAAAGTATGGAATAAAAAAAACGAAACATTTCAGCGCTGCCCAATTCCAAAAAAGTATGATAAAGCTGAATAAATAGGAAATATATGGCAAAATTGATAAAGGTTTTCCGATTGTTCCTTATTTAGTATATTGATAATAATAATAATAATAATAATAATAATAATAATAATAATAATACAAAGAAGAAGAAGAAGAAGAAGAAGATGAAGAAGAAAATGGTTCGTTTCCGAAAATGCCCGTCTGCTTCGGTGGATAGCTAATCCTGATTTCAAATGCCTGCTAAAAGCATATTTGTGTTTCTTTAACACCCACAAAACAATCTTTCTTTTTTACTGATAGATAGATAGATAGATAGAGAGATAGATAGATAGATAGATAGATAGATAGATAGAGAGAGAGAGAGAGAGAGAGCATAATTTGATATGATCAGTAGTTGAACATTGCCTGTAAGTTGAAAGCCTCAGTCAAGATGACTTTTCTCAAGGGCTACTATCGAAGGCTTCAAAACAGGTTTTCTACACAATTTCATTTACAAAACTTGGGTCAAACAGGTGGTATTTTTTTTCAGGCAAATCCCAATGTTACCGCAAGCCGGAAATATCTCCTCGTGATGCTATTATGAAGAAGTCATCACCTTGAGAAATTGATCATGATGAGAGTCGAAAATGGGTTTGCGGTCGGAACAAAAACTTACTAACCACACACACACACACACACACACACACACACATATATATATATATAAATATATATATATATATATATATATATGTTCAGTTTATACATTGTAGTAATTTTAGACCAAATGGAGGGGAAATGGAAGATAATGTTGCGTCAAACCTACTAGCAGCAAACACATACTAGCCTTGAAAACATCTTGGCTTTACTCTGTTCCTACGAAACCTTTTGTCGGCTTGAATGTGAAAAAGCAATTGCTATTAAATTTCCCAGACCCAAAAAAAATAAAGTAAGTTTTAAATTACGTTAAGATTGACAGTACTGTAATCATTGTAAAACAGTATGACTTCAGTTTTGAAATAACACATAACCTAAATAATATAAAAGTGCGGGTAACACAGAGGCTATTGACAATGACATTCAAAATCCGACCGAAATCACTGCGTTTACTTTCACACAAACCCTACTGAGGAAATCATGAATCTTTCTCTTGCCCCATCGTCCAGTTATGGTTTAAACAGCAGGTCAGGAAGAAACGGATTAATATCTTTCCCAAGGGTATTTGTGCATAACTGAATGCAATAAATTCAACTGGAATTCGAACTCGGCACCCCGATTTGTCGTTCCGAATTGATATCCACTGCACCACAATGCACATCCAAGGTGCATGGGTAACTGCCCATAAAAACCAAACAAAAAGAACTTGCTCTGGAGAAGGTAATCCTTCAGGTGTAGACAAACGGATGTAATATTTAGAGAGGCGCGAGGGGTTGCATTAGGCAGTCTTTGCGTATTGTGATTCTCATACCAACATTTGCTTTTTTTCTACCTACATTTTACACGTTACAAATTAACCTAAGCCCAACTGACTATTAATGGGCGAAAAACGTTCGAAGATTTTGACACCATTCTGGGATCTTTTTTTTTTCGTCCAAATCTGTGAATTTGTTATGTTCATGCCAAGTCTCGACAAAGCACTACATAAAATTCACTATTTTTTTTATTCATAATATGCTAGAATTATTCAACTTTTTAACAAGGACAATCTCAAGTTGATATTAAAAATAGTCGCAACCAGTCTACCGCAGAAAGCAATGGCAACCTACTGCAGGATAATCTTCTGCCCAGTCATTCATGTCTCTTTCGAGACATGATCGCCCAAGCGTGTATCACGTATGGCACTTAAAGTGAAGTATATCGGAACTATTTACCTGTCAGTATAATAGTTGTCATTCTATATGCCGGTGAATGCTGGACAATCTCCTCACAGATGAAGAAGGTACATAAAACAACTACAAATGTTTAGAGAAAATGGTAACAAAAATGACATTTATACTTGATATTTCTAGGGCACAAAAATGAGGAAAGAGGGATTGGAAAATTTAATACCCATAGGATAGACTGACGAAAGAGAGACAGAAGAAAACAATGCATAACCTACCTAGAGAGCTTAAGTAAATGGATGACCGAGCTAGGTTTATGGGTGATAACAAGAAGAAAAATATTTATTAAGATATACAAAGGACAGGAAATTGTAGAGGGCCGTGATTAAATTTTATTCAGCTTGATAAAAAGCCACTCAGGGAGCTGAAAACACAAACCTATGTTTAAAAGACTAACCTCAAAGGCTGGCGTTTCATTTCTGTAACGTTTAAGCCAGTTCGCATATCTTATCTCCAAGTATGTGCACTTGCGTGTATGAGTGACAGTAGTAATCTAAATGTCTTTTGAGCTATGTTTATATGCGAACACACAGTTGTGTATATGAGACGATGTGTTTTCATGTTTATTCACTGCTATGCAATCAACCATTTACCCTCTCGTTTTGCTTCTTTCTCACTGTATATAAAGTATGTCAGTGACTTTTGCGACCCCTAGTTTTGACCCACTGAACTAGTGCCACTGTTTGTGCAACTCGGGTCTCTATACAATAGCAGCGACGACGTCTCTACAAGACATTTCATTTGGTTATCATTTGACGTGAGAGCAAAAAGACCCCTTCCACGCTTTCAGTTTTGACTGACGCATCTTGTTAGCCCTTTCAACTTGTCTATTCCTGTTCGCGCCATAATCGACTAGCCCGTCATTCTTTTCACCAATTCTAACATCTCCTTTCAATCGGTTGTCACTTATTCTTCCGATGTCACAGTTAATTTTAACCCACATTTTTTTCTGCTGCCTTTTACTTTCAGTGCTTATTTTTGAAGATCTAAGCAACGACGGTAACTTTCTTTCCATCATTAGGGAGCACTTATCTACTGATCGTTATGGGTGTCTGAAAATTGGGGCCTTGTACTAAACAGACTGAAATAAGAACACCTCGTTGTTATGTAATAGCCACTGATCTAGTCTATCAAACTATTGCAGTAAGACTGGTCTTCATCAGTGCTCAATATTTATAGTCTTGTACCAGACTGAGCTAAATACAATTAATTATAGGGTATTAGTTTTTGGTCTATTCTCTTAGATCATTGCTGTAGTGAGTTTGATTTACCTGTAAGCTAGTGGGTACATGCAGGCTCACAGTAAGAAAAGCGTCTACAAGGGCGTGTCCATCGTGCCTATGCATGATTAAGGGCTCATAAAAATAAAATAAAATAATTTAAACAAATTATTATAGACACAACATTTATAATAGCAACAAATAAAGTCACTTTTATGCTTGCAGGCATTTACAGATGATACAATAGTAATAGATGTTATAAAAAATACGAAAAACGACCGACCGGTTTCAATCCCTATCAGGGTCATATTTTTTAGATTCAATTTTTTAACATATAAAATATTAAAAGATGAAAATTAATCATGGCGTACTGGGCAAAAAAATTGTAGGGAGCGTACGGGCAGGTACTAAATACAAATAATATGGAGTCCGATAGCACATTCTCTGTGTTTGCAGAGACGGGGTCCTGGTCTTAATGTATATCGAGGAAGCGTGCAGCATTATTGGAAAGTGCTCGTCGATGGTTGTACGAAAACGAAGTTACGCGTCATCACGACCAAGAGTTTTACTGCACTGGACTCGTTCAAGCTGCTCACCATGGTAAATAGTGCGCTCTCTCACAGAAACTGTAACTAATGTCCGCTCATAATTGGAGTACATAGACTAAACTATCGCCCGGTTCACACTCCACCTCTGTCTATTGAACAGATGTAAGGGCTCATCCCTTGATGCCTGTTTAGGATGTGGTTTCCGGCTTTCTCTTATCCAATCTTTTCACTTTTCTTTTTTTGTTTGTTTTTTTCAATTGGAGTAGATAGACTAAACTATCGCCCGGTTCTCACTCCACCCACGTCTATTGAACAGGTGTAGAGGCTCATCCCTTGTTCCCTGTTTAGGATGTGGTTTTCGGCTTTCTCTTTTCCAATCTTTTCACTCTTACGTACACCCCTGCACACCAGTGGCGCTACCGTCTTGCTCGGGGTGATATAATTAAAAAAAAAAGTTGCCGCATGTTGGCTCCGTGGTTGCTTAACAAATACTAAAGAACTTATAACAGCGATTAATTAAACGTCTTAACAAACAGGCATACTGAAACGAAACCAGGTAAAGTTTGTCATTTCTTCGAGCAGCTAGGAAAAAATAATTACTGAGACGTGCCCGAGGCAGCATCGTACTAGAGGGATGGATCGGTGGTTGTCACCGACGCCTGCAAACCGACACACCCTGTGCAACCAATTTTCGACCCTGTCCCGGGCGTACGCATTCAGGATAGCCAAACATAAACTTGAGTTTGCGTTACATCACGTCTCAGTGGGGAGATGATATAAATATCAATACTCAAACAAGCGGCTAACTATTCCTCTCTCTCTTTATATATATCTATATATATATATATGAGTGTGTGTGTGTGTGTGTGTGTGTGTGTGTGTGTGTGTGTGTGTGTGTGTGTGTGAAGGCCTTGAGTTTTTTGCAAACTTTTAGACTGATGGACCATGTGGTTGTGCCATTTTGCTCGAGGGGTTGAAGATCACTTACATCATGTTCACGCAAGATGGACAGCAAGGCCTACTTTGATGCGCGCAAAAAAGCCACAATGGTAGGTAATTCTACCATTCTGAAGAGCAGAGTGTTGCCACCTTAATGTAATATTTGCACGCAGTTGATCTCCATGTTCAAATCAGCCTGACTCAAAAAGCAGAATAAGAGGCATATCCTTCGCTGTGATGCCTTGTTTCCTCAAGAAGAATATATATATATAGAGAGAGAGAGAAAAGATAGAGAGAGAGAGAAAGAGAGATTGAGAGATATAGGTATATATATGTGTGTGTTTGTGTGTGTGTGTGTGTGTGTGTGTGTGTGTGTGTGTGTGCGTGCGTGTAGAAAGAAAGACAGTGTATCAAATTTGATTAAAATCGGACCACTCCTTCTATAACCCAATTTTTTCGATTATCGATTTTCGATATTTATCGGGGGTACCTCGACACAAAACCTAGCTAAGAACACTCGCAGACGCTTATAGTACAACTGTGTAAATATTCAAGAAAATCGGTTCAGCCATTTCGGAGTCTATAGGTAACGGACACACACACACAGACACACCCACCCAAAGTTCTATTTATAAATAAGTTTAGATTTAGAAAGATATAGTTTTATATAAATTTTATTTGCAGAACATATGTGCAGATCTCATTCCAGAAAATAAGTACAAGTAATCATTTTACGGTAAGATAACTGATCTAAAATATTTAAATCATGAAAGGCAAAAAGAAAAAAAAAGAAATCTTCTTCTATGGGTAGTGTCTCTTCAAGACTTTGGTGACCATGGCTCAATTTCCAGTCCTTTTTAGCTCTTAGTCAGGCTTGGCTTTTTGCTATCTCCCCTAATCTCTGTTCTGCTAACAATTTACACAAGCTCGTTAGGTAGGCTATTCATTGCGCTCCTCCGTCCGACTTGCTTTTAATATGTCATGGGTGTGTTAAATTCTCGGAGACTCCGTTTCTCATTATGTGCCCTAGAAATTTCAACTATCTCTGATTCTTTTTTAAAGCTCAATATCTGACTTTTAACATCTGATTTAGCACCCTAAATTTTTATTTCATGGCTCTGTGACTTTCTCCAACATTGATCACTCTTCCTTCATAAATATAACTCTAAACAAAATCCGAAATGGTCACTGTATAATATTTGTTGATGTTTATAATCTACATTCGCGACTGAATTAAGTGCATTTACCAGGAAGCGGATTATGTCATCAAATAAATATTGGTATTCGTATCATAAACAACATCTGCGTTAGCATGCATAAGTAAAAAGAGATTAGTATGAAAAAAGCCAAGCATGTTGAAAGTTGAACTGATTAAAATAAATTAGTCTCGAAGAAAAGTTTATTCAGGGCAAGTCCAAAACAGGCAAAGCCAGAAAACTTTACCATATCAGAAAAAATAGGTGTAGGCTTACAAAGACGGGTATGTGTAAGAGTCCTTTTTTCTATATCTCTCACCATCCCATTATCTCTCTTTCTTTCTTTCTTTCTTTCTTTCTTTCTTTCTTTCTCTCTCTCTCTCTCTCTCTATATATATATATATATATGTGTGTGTGTGTGTGTGTGTGTGTGTGTGTGTGTGTGTATGTATGTATGTATGTGCGCGTGCGTGTGTGTTGGCTTAGGAGAATTTGCCAGTTATTGTGTGTAGGATGAATACGGTCGCGGAACAAAAATATACGTTGTAGAAAAAAAAAGTCAAAGGTTTTAAAATATATTTCATTGTTGCTGAGGCCTTGACAAAAATGAAGGATCACTTGGTTTTTGTCCGTTATTCCAGTAAATATATTTCTTTTTTTTTCTCTCCCTCTCTCTTCCGTCTTTTTTTTTCTATTCACCTTCAGTGACTACTACTACAACAAATGCTATTAATAATAGTGTGTCATAATGAACACTGTTTAAAAAAAAATAAAATAAAAACAGCAAATAAACGTACAGCTCGTGTTTTAATTGATTTCCCACTAGAAGCGTTCAGAAAATTCAACCAAGTTTTCAACTTTACAGGCCTGTCAGTTAAGTTCCATACATGATACACACTTGGGCGATTATGTCTCGAAAGAGACAAGGCTGACTGGGCAAAAGATTTACCGCAGTAGGTTGCCATTACTTTCTGTGGTAGACTGGTTGCAAACCAAAGTTATATAACCTGTTATTTGACTCATAGCTGGAGGAAAGAGACTGATTAATACCTTTCTCAAGGGTATTTGCATTTGAATGCAACGAATTCAAGAGGAATTCGAACTCTGCTCTCTCAGTTCTACGTTCCGAACAGATATCCATTGCACTACAAACAGCATCCTGGATTTTTACTTGTACCAAAAGTTCACCAATCACCCGAATTTAATGCTGATAAAAATGGTACTGTTCTTTCAGCAACTCCAAGAAGACTTTTCAAACACATTCTTTTCTAATACTCGACGGCGGAATTGAGGTGATGTGAATTTCCTGCTTAGCTTCCATATTCATCTTTTCGAGAGAAAAACAAGGATTAAATGCTTCCAACCTGCGCCCAGCACTGAACTCGGCATACACGATCCGATGTTTTTACCGAGAAGTCAGACATCAAACTGCGTAAAGTCGATATTTATGAGTTTGCATATGTGGTGTGCATAACGCCAAGAAAATCTGAGAAGGCTCCGTGCATGATTGCCAGTACTGTTAAATTCATCAAGTCTGGTAGGCATGAACCCATACAGAGAGAAACAGTTAGTTTAAAAATCGTTTTATTATGTGGCTTTGATTAAAAATGAAGGCTTATTCGATTAAAAATCCATTAAAGTTGATGAATATCTATAAATTCATATTCAGAAAGTTCTTTATAACTTGAAAGCCTGACGCAACACGATCCTATATTTCGATTTTGTCCAGTATTAAATGTGTCTCATTTTCAAATTCTTCACTCCTCACACATCTCCTCACTTTCTCTTTCAGTTCACTCTTCCTCTCCTTTTACCTCACCTTCTCTCCTCTTGCCTTCTGTTTTTCACTCAACTATTTCTTTCCTGCTTTACTGTTGCTCTCACTTTTCTTTCCCCCTCTCTCTTTAATTCATACCCGCTCTCACTTTTTCTTTTTACCCTGTATTTCTTTCCACGCTTCCCCTCTTTCCATTTCCTTGTAGCAATCATTGTAATAAAATGGCTCAATAGCAAAAGGTATCAATTGATATCATAAAAAGCGACAGATAAGTCAACATTTTTTTCGAGTTGTCAATATCTATCTTTCTATCTATCTATCTATCTATCAATTTCATTCAGTTTATATCTATCTATCTATCTATCTATCTATCTATCTATCTATCTATCTATCTATCTATCATCATCAGTTTATATCAGTTTATTCTTTATCTATCTATCTATCTATCTATCTATCTATCTATCTATCTATCTATCTATCAGTTTCATTCAGTTTATATCTATCTATCTATCTATCTATCTATCTATCTATCTATCAGTTTCATTCAGTTTCATTCATCTTTATCTATCTATCTATCTATCTATCTATCTATCTATCTATCTATCTATCTATCTATCTATCTATCTCTTTTAAATCCAAAAAGGATGAGCAAATAAGTAAAATCCCAAAACAAGATCCTATTAATATTAATTTTATTAATATTAAAATTGATCAAAGTGGAGAGCTCGATGTAAATAGTATTATCTATTTACAAATCTAAATTTATATAGTACGTCAAAAAATTTCGAATTTTACTTTCGTTGAATGGCTATTTCAGAGTGAAAGTTTTCGCTTCATTAACAACGATGGAAAACAAAAATTTATTAATTCAAGTATGGCACAACATTTTTATTTCGGAAGAAGCCCCAAAACATATCCATACACAGGAAGTTAAAAACAAAAGCAAAAGGAGTGGGATTAATCGTTAACTTTCCTCTTGTCTACTCCTTTGTCTTTTCTTTCCCTTCCCCCTGCCACTTCTATCCCTGTGACACGGTTTATTTTTGAACATTTGATTCTTTCATACGGAGGAAATGTAAAGTCTTCTTCTATTATGGATTCATGAATCTCTGTTTCTGCTTTTCCATTTTCTTATATCTGGCCAACAAATTTAAATAAAATTGTTTTTTCTTAATTCCACCTCACTTTTTTTTAACTTCCTGTTTATGATTATGTTTTTGGGCTTCTTCCGGTGTAAAAATTTTGTACCCTATTTGAATTAATAATTTGTAGTTTTCGAACGTTACGGATGAAGCGAGAATTTTCTCGCCGAAAAGGCCATTTAACGAATAGAAATTTTTTGACATGCTATATAAAAGCCTGCCTTCTTCTACTGGACGCTCGTGACCTAGGGGTAGAATCGCCGACTGACTCCAATTCGGTCGGGTTTCAATCCTGGGTTAAGAAGGGACAGGAGTCTAAGCCGTACTGATTGAGCTGTAATACAGCGAAATAGATCTGTCTGCAGATGACTATATATATATATATATATATATATATATATATATATATATATATATATATAATGATAAAAATATAGTTTTATGGTATGCTGTACTTATGAGTTACAGTTCTCGATATCAGGAATAGACCGTATGTAAATACAACAAACGGGTCAATACTCAGCGTTTCAATAAACATACACACAAATACATTATATATATTAAAGGAAAATGAATTTTCAACAGAATATTTCGAAATTGAACGTATAGGTGATATAACTGAAGGATAATAAATGATGCTGAATATATATCAATACAGACATAGTTTGCATTATTCGAACTATTTTCTTCATCTTTGTTGCTATTTGTACGACGTTTCGGCTGTTGTACGCTCCGGCCTTCTTTAGGTGTTAAGAATTTCGAAGAATTGACGATCATGTTTCGATAGAGACATGACTGACTAGGCAGAAGATTATCCTACAGTAGGTTGCCATTACTTTCTGCGGTAGACTGGTTGCCAGCCAAGGTTTTAGAACCCAATCTGTCCTGATATTTAACCCATGACTGGAGGAAAGAGACGGATTAATACCTTTTCCAAGGGTATTTGGGCGTAAGGGATGTCGGTAAAGAAAATCAACCAACCAGCGACATGTGTACCCGTACTCCTGGTGCAAGTAAATGATTCATAATGATCCGTACTCCTCACTAAGTTCCCCATACTTTCGGGCTTGTGAATAGTTTCGGGTTAATTTACGATTAGAAAATCACCTTGATAATCCGTGTTGACGCTCGAGGTAAGTTTGTGCCCAGGTTGCTATGATGTTTGCCACTGACGTCCTTGTGCTGAGTCGATCTTGGTAAACACCTGTACAATGAGTCCGGCCTGAATCCGTGTTATGTGTGCAGAAAAGACCACTGTTGACAACATCGAAACATCAAAGAAATCTTCACGTACAACATGAGCGTCGGTTCTCCGAAATAATCATTCAGATTTTTGAAGAGCCATTATCAGACTGCTATCAGACGGATCTAATGAAACAAAAGGAAGACGTGTGCATCTCTGTGGCACAAGGCATACTTTCTCTGTAATCTTTGATCTCACTTTTATCGTAGCATGTATTATTGTCAAAAACTCGGACTAAGACGACACACTTTTGTGAGTATCATAACAGAACAAGATGGCCGAAGACCTTGTAAAAATTTATTAAAATCTTTGTCATTACCCTGTATGTACATACTGTAATTAAAATTTGTATATACCGTTTCTTAAGTAAATAATTGGTTCAGTTTGCATTATATAAGGTGAAATTGACAACAAGGATACCCAAAGGAGGAGAAGATGACATCGGAGAAACTGGGAAATAGTTCAAGGAAAATTATACAAACTATTTGCTAGTATTCAATTTGCTACCGTTTCCTTTTAAAAGACGTGAAAAGAACAAAGGATCTAGGGACATTATTAATAAACAACCATCTATTTTGAGAAATCGCTAAATGCGAAACACCGCTAAATGAAAACAAAAATGTTATTTCATCCATACTGCTAAATCTAACCAATATAAATCAATTTTCAAAAATAATAAAAATAATTAAAAAACAACACGAATATTGGAGAAATATTCTTAATAAACAATAAATAAATAATTAAAAATTAAAGTATTTTTTTTTTAATCATATCACCCCAAGCAAGGCAGTAACGCCACTGATGTGCAGGGGGCTACATAAGAGTGAGAATATTAGAAAAGAGAAAACCGGAAACCACATCCTAAACAGGAAACAAGGGATGAGTCTTTTCACCTGTTCAATAGACGTGGGTGGAGTGTGAACCGGGCGATAGTTTAGTCTATCTACTTATTAATTAAAAGAAACAACCTGAATATTGGAAAATATTCTTGCATGAATGTTTTATAAGTACCTACAAGAAACTATCCTGTTCGGTATTTCCCTGGTCTTCAAACGCAATATTATTTGTATTAGAAATGAATAATCTGACTTTTCGAACTTTTTAAAGCAACAAAACAAAGATTAACTCCCAACGAATAATATGTTCGATAGGATATTCCATTAAGACGGCTTGGAGTTAGCAATGAATAAAACAGTGTTATTTGTAAAATTTTATTGATTTCACTATTGGATCATGCTATTTGAGTCATGGCAATTATGGTCTGAATTGAACGCTATAGATGCCGAAGATTTGTGGTTCCAACAAGACGGCGCCACATACCACACAGTCAATGCAACAATGGCTTTATTGAATGAGAAGTTCCCAGGTCGCATCATCTCTCGGATATTGGTGAGATCGAGGAGCAACTATGCAGAGACGTCAGAAAAATTTTGACCATCGAGTGGAGGTGTGCTGCCGAAGCCTTTAATGACATTTGGGCGATATTATTTTTCACATAATTTCCATGACCCAATAGCGAAATCAATAAAATTTCACAAATAACACTGTTTTATTTACTGTTAATTTTAATCCAACTTAATGGAACTCTCTAATTGTTTCAGTGACTGATTTCTGCTTCTTATTTTTTTCTCTTGTACGTTTTTTTAACAGTATCATGTAGGAAGGCATTTGATGATGCGAGATAGACCAGTGGTAGTTGCGGAGGTATTGTTTTCATAAATACACATAGTGGGTAAGATAGGTAGATTATTACAATAGAAAAATTAAAAATAGTATAAATGAACCTTGTATTCACAACACGTCTGTCTAATATGACAGAGGGAAAGAAATTGTGACATGCACAGATAATGTTTTTGGAACCTAGCAAAACAGTTTTTGATAAATCTTCGGCATCTATAGCGTCCAGCTTAAACAAAGAGACCTTCCAGAAGAGTTACAGGAGATGCTGAAGATTGTCTGGAGGTCGTGGTTGAAGTGAATGGGTTTTTTTATTGAATAAATTTACTCTTTAGTATTTCAAGATATTTTTGGGCCATCTTAATAAATATATCTGTTACGTCAGTGTTATTTTCATTTTTGCGTAATCTATCTATCTATCTATCTATCTATCTATCTATCTATCTATCTATCTATCTATCTAAACGAGTTATTACGCGACCGTGGTTTCTACCATGAGGTGTCTTCAGGCGATTTGCAATAAGTGATTTTCGCATTTTTGAACGCGCAATTTTTAAAAATTAGAATAAATTATGACGTTTTCATCCATGGTTGTATGCCCCTAATAGGTATTTTATGGTATGGTTACACTTAATCATAATTTCTCTTCTTTCATTCAATAATTCATTTTTATTTGGGAATAACATAATAGGTAACCTTTCTTCCTGGCACAGTCTACATATTTTGCCAGCGTTGTAAGGCTTGGCTGTTTTCACTATACTCCATATTATGTCTGGGTCTTTTCCATATTTTAATTTCAATTTACACACGTGGCTAGCCAATTTTGTTCAATTTTTAAAATTTTATATTTTAAATATAGACTTGCGAATGAACCATTTGGTCTTAAAAGCGTGTTTGGTTGATCCCAATATATATATATATATATATATATATATATATATATATATATATATAATATAATAATACTTAAACTGTATTGTCTTTCTTTATTTGACCTACTAGTGAACTTTTTTTATAGTAAATATTGGTGATCATATTCTTGAAAAATAAATTTAACTTCTGAAAAATACAGTTGCGTTTTTATTTCGTCTCCAGAAATGCGACTTTACTTAATAAATAAATAAATAAATAAATATATGTCGGAAATTATTATAAAAATGAACAAAAGTCAAAGGGCCCCTAACATTTGCGGTCAGTCTATGAAGTACTCGTAACATCACTTTGTCGAAAAGAAAGGAAGATGAGAAGGAGAGTGTTGGGGATAAGTGAAGTGCTCCCATATGGGCCATTGATGTGGCGAAGAATTTTCCTCTCTGAGTGTGAAAAAATGGCTTTATGTACTCTCGGCGTATTGTCATGCAAGACAAAGTATATGAATTTTATTTATAATATTTTGTTTGTTCATTTTTCTTTTTATCTTTTCTTTTTTGATTTTTTTTTTTTTTTTTGTAGTCATTGTTTTTGTTGCGATCATCCAGGGTTAGTTTTTCCTTTTGCGAATTTCTCGCTCCTTGACTCTTTCGGTCTATCTCTTGCATTTCCCTCTCACCCCACTCCTCTCTTTGTCTCTCTCTCTCTCTCTCTCTCTCTCTCACACACACACACATGCACACACACACACTAGATACCAATAAAAAGAAAACACACACACATATTCAGGCGTACACTCTTCGAGAAATACGCCCATTATCGCTTTCATCTCAACGTTTTTGTTTCCTTCATTCACTTACGACACCTTTCTTTCTTTCTTTATCTTTCATTTTTTTCAATTCTTTCTTTCTTTCTTTCTTTCTTTCTTTCTTTCTTTCCTCAAACCACAATTGTTACCCTTATAAAGACGGTTTCACCTTTACCGCCGCCAGTTCACCCACACTACTTAGCCCTCCCAGTACGTAGGAAAACCACACGGGTGAAACGAATATACTTCTGGCTTTCTTCCAAAATAAAATCTATCTATCTATCTATCTATCTATCTATCTATCTATCTATCTATCTATCTATCTATCTATCTATCTATTCCTACTCACATCTATCTATCTACCTATCTTCACATAAGCACCTTTTAAACACACACACACACAAACACACACACACACACACACACACATATATATATATATATACTTGTATTGCGTAAGGTGGTCCAATTCAAACATAAAATACTACAATAATCGAGATGATTATTCTGCTTGTTTCTATATGCAACTGCCACTACCTCGGATCAAAGTATAGTGTCGGGAGGATAATCTACATTTTATCTCTAATTAGTGTTTATGTCTTCGGGCAAAACACCAAAAATAAGTGGAGAATGTCTGGTCCTGGTGATTCTAACCTTGCAGACCCACCTCCCTCATTGCATTCGCGTGTCCGTGTGTAAAAATCATATCTGCCTGCTCACGATATGAATATTTTGCCATTGTTAAACGGAACACCTCTCAGTTAACTCACTACTACACGTGTTAAACGTTGAAAACAGACTAGTCACAAATGCACACGAATGACATTGTAAATTGTGTTACAATATCTCATTTCAGAAATATAGACAGATCCTGAAGAAGGCCGGAGCGTACAATAGCCTAAACATCGGGAATATGACAAGGAAGATGATGACAACAGTCTGAACAATGTAAATAGTTACAATATTTCATCTCAGAAATTTAGACAAATCCTGAAGGAAGCTGGAGCGTACAAATGTCGGGCACACAACAACAAAGATGTGAACACTAATTAGAACAATGTAAATAGTGTAACGAATGCTATGGTGCCCTATTTACAGTAGAATGAACTCTTCCTCATACATAAATAGTAACCTGCGTGACTTCCGGAGGGGCAGACTAGAGGCACTCGAGACGCAGCGTAACTATACAGTTCGGACGTATACTTCTATCTGCTGATTACTAAGTATTTTGTGCATATGGTACCTTCTTGTCTCCGTGTCTTGTCTTCCTGGCCCTAACAGGCCACAACCATTAGTTACAATACCTACTATTAGAAATATAGACATATAGAGAAAACAGAATATTCCTTTTGATAATACAGATTTGATAGAGAAACTACATATTAATGGTAGATTGGAACAATTCAGTAAAAATATCTGTTGTATTTCTTGACATATAAAACTACGATTAATTATTATTCACCTAAATATAAAACTCGCCCCTATTATTCCCCAAATATAAAACTTGCCCCTATTATTCCCCCAAATATAAAACTCGCCCCTATTATTCCCCCAAATATAAAACTTGCCCCTATTATTCCCACAAATATAAAACTCGCCCCTATTATTCCCCCAAATATAAAACTTGCCCCTATTATTCCCACAAATATAAAACTCGCCCCTATTGTTCCCCAAATATAAAACTTGCCCCTATTGTTCCCCAAATATAAAACTCGCCCCTATTGTTCCCCAAATATAAAACTTGCCCCTATTATTCCCCAAATATAAAACTCGCCCCTATTGTTCCCCAAATATAAAACTTGCCCCTATTATTCCCCCAAATATAAAACTTGCCCCTATTATTCCCCCAAATATAAAACTCGCCCCTATTATTCCCCAAATATAAAACTTGCCCCTATTGTTCCCCAAATATAAAACTTGCCCCTATTATTCCCCCAAATATAAAACTCGCCCCTATTGTTCCCCAAATATAAAACTTGCTCCTATTATTCCCCCAAATATAAAACTCGCCCCTATTATTCCCCCAAATATAAAACTTGCCCCTATTATTCCCCCAAATATAAAACTCGCCCCTATTGTTCCCCAAATATAAAACTTGCTCCTATTATTCCCCCAAATATAAAACTTACCCCTAATATTTCCCCAAATATAAAACTTGCCCCTATTGTTCCCCAAATATAAAACTCGCCCCTATTGTTCCCCAAATATAAAACTTGCCCCTATTATTCCCCCAAATATAAAACTTGCCCCTATTATTCCCCCAAATATAAAACTCGCCCCTATTATTCCCCCAAATATAAAACTTGCCCCTATTATTCCCCAAATATAAAACTTGCCCCTATTATTCCCCCAAATATAAAACTCGCCCCTATTATTCCCCCAAATATAAAACTTGCCCCTATTATTTCCCCAATTATAAAACTTGCCCCTATTATTCCCCTAAATATAAAACTCGCCTCTATTATTTCCTTCCTAAATATCCTAGGGGATGTTTTTGGCGAAACTAGAGATATATTCTATGTTAATATTTATGAGGAAGCTTACTACTAACAATAATAGTATAATTTCATAATCTTTTTTTATAAAAATTATAAAGGTTATGACTTTGTATCCAGTACATGTTCTGCAGTCCTTCTACACAAGCTTGTTAGGTATGTTACTTGGTGTCTGCACCTCTTACCTTAAATGTTTCATATGTACGCACTTTTCTCTCTTTCTGTAATAATAATAGCACCATATATGTCACAATATATATCATTTTATTCATATCTATCTAAAACATTTTCTTCATATATATATATATATATATATATATATATATTAATAAATAAACATAATATCCTATGTTTTACTCGTGACTCTGAGTTTTATGCATCACAGCAATCTTCAAGTAATTATCATACAAGTTAAACATGAGATAATATGTATATTCATTAAAATCTGAGAAAAATATAGGACAATATGTATATTTATTAATATATTCAGGTAGGTGTGCTCTATTACTGATATTGAGCAATTTAAAATAAGTACCGCGCATATATAATACTAGCAATATAGCCCGGCGTTGCTCGGGTGTAAGGAAAGCTTTAAAACTAATCCATGGTCCTGGAGCTCAGACTCTTTTGACGTTGGCACGAAAAACTAAAAAGCAATGGTTGTTTCCAGTTAAAGCGAAACTGTAGACTGAAGGAAAAATGAATGGATGTAAGTCAAATTTTGATTTCCTGGTATCGATATCAAATAAGTTTTTTTCGTTGTAAACTGAATTTTGAAGGCTAAATAAGTTCTCTGAGTAAATGGTATCATGGCTGAGACTAAGAACTACAATTATACCTACTTAGAGCCAAACCCGAAGCAAAAACTAAAATAAAAGGGCTGAAAAAAAAATAATACAGACATACTGGCAGATAAACAGACACAAACACAGAAACATCTTGCCTTTTATATATATATATATATATTAATGATTTTATGCACTATTGTAAGAACTGCAACCTTGAAACTTCTGAATATCGTTTCTTATGTCTTTGTCTATGAGTGTATCAAATTTAATTAAAATCGGACCACTCCTTCTATAACCCGATTTTTTCGATTATCGATTTTCGATATTTATCGGGGGTACCTCGACCAAAACCTAGCTAAGAACACTCGCAGACGCTTATAGTGCAACTGTGTAAACTTTCAAGAAAATCGGTTCAGCCGTTTCGGAGTCTATAGGTAACGGACACACACACACACCCACACACACAGAGACAAAGTTCCATTTATAAATAAGTTTAGATATAAATAATATAATATATATAACAAATTGCATATATATATATATATATATATATATATATATTTCACATATTCATTAATATATATATTTTTGCTTACAAAATTAAGCACTGTACCATTCACGCTCTATTAATATTTATTAATATTAATATTAATATATTGATGTGTACACACGCCTATATATATATTTCTGACTTTAATTCTCTGGATGGGCCCCGGAAAGAAATGTGTACACACCCGAAATCCAAGGAATAATAATAATAATAATAATAATAATAATAATAAATATCCAAATTGCTCACAGGTTACAAGCAGTTGTATATGAGACACATAATCAGCGAGTGTGGCAAGTTGGCTCAAATAGCTGACATTGAACTAAAGAAAAGGGGCAAAATGAGTATGATAGTCGTGCCAGTAGCTATCAGAGGACTGCTAGCTGAAAATTGAGGCATGTTGGAGTTATGAGGGAACTTGGCTGTCTCATTGTTTCTAGTCAGATTATCAGTTACGACTGGTGTGAACGGTCAATGAATTGTTGATTAATTTTGTTTAGCGGCACATGAACACCTCTGTGAGTAATTTAATGCCGAAATCTAAATATTTGAACTCAATTTTATGGCTTCAGCTAAATAGATTTTGAACCTAGTTGTATACCTTCAGCTATAGATAAAGCGTACCGTTGGGAATTCTATAGTGAGATTATATTGCTGACAATTTTACTATAAATAGGTAGTGTTGTTAAGTTTTTCTTTATATGAAATGTATTGCAAATAATTTTACTATAAAAATGTATTTTTATATTTTCATGGTATTTTCTTTTTGTTTGTGGATTCACTATTTACCCATAGCTGGGACCCTAACAGGTGCTGCCACCCCAGGTTAGGGTGTACTAGTTCAGTTAAGAGGTAGTTTCACGCTCCTCCAAAACTCTAATCTTCCAATCAAAGATGTAGTTTATCGTCATACCTAGGACTTAAAGTCAGCGAATGAATGATGTTATAATTTGGGATTATGAAAGAGATCTTCAATGGAAGGCAGCAGTTATTACTGTTTCGAAACTCAGTGATTACTAATACTGAAGAAGCATAATAGTAATAATAATGAGAAGAAGAAGAAGAAGAAGAAGAAAAAGAAGAAGAAGAAGAAGAAGAAGAAGAAGAAGAAATCATGAGAAAATTGTTATATTTCAGAAAGGTAAATAGAATAATTAAAAGAAGAGACTTCAAATGAACGTGAAGCGTTTTCTGGGTTGGGATAATAGATAATGCAATCGGTGAAGTACGATCGCTAAAAAAGCATCAGGGGCCAATCTCGGGGTGAACAAGGGTTAATCAAAGAGTGTATGACTCGCATAAATACAATTCTTAAAGGGGAAAGAGAAAAAAGTGATAGTGGGTGAAGAGCAGAGAATGGGAAGAAAAGGTTCGACTTGTGCGTAGATGCGGTAGATTCTATCCCCAGTTCCTTGTCTTTGTGGTTTTGAAAGTGAGGTGTCGGCTAGAGGAAGGGGATTGTAGCGTTATGGTTTTTTGGTTTGTTATTAGGGTCAGATGGCGAAGAAAGATGAGGAAACGAATGAGTATACAGAGTAACGTTGGGTAGTTGGTAGAAAGGGGTTTGAAAAAGAGGGCGGCTCCCGATTCAGTGGGATTTTGGGGAGGTGCTGTCCTACTGAGAGGTGAAAAGAATGTACATGTTTTCGACGGAGAGAAGGTAAAAGATACAAAAATAGCAAGAAGAAGAAGGAGAAGAAGAACAATATTAAGAAGAACGAGAAGAAGAGGAAAAAGAAGAAAAAGTGAAAAAAAGAAAGAGAAAAAGAAGTTGATTGAGTACAAAAAAATTCGAAAAACAAGAAGAAACATAAAAGGTGATAAATAACGCCCTTATAAGCTGCTAGACAGGAAGTGGAATAAGGAAAAAAGTAAAGGAAACAATAATAGGAAAATAAAAAAATGAAGAATAACTAAATAGAAAGAGATTGGATAAGTGAGAAGAAGAAAGGAAATGAGAATGAGAAAAAAGAATGAATGAATGAAAGAAAGATAAAACAAGAGAAAAAATTAAATTAAATTGAGAAGAAAATAAGAAAAAAACTAGAAGAAAAGGAGAAAAGTATTAATGAAGGAATTTAAGAAAAACGCCAGAAAGAAAAAAGAATGAGAAAAACAGAAAGAGAAAGAATAAGAACAAATATAAATTGAAAGAGAATGATAGCTCTAATTTATTAATGATTAAAAAAACGAGAGGGAGAGAAAAAAGGAAAAAAAAAAGGAGAGATAAAGCAGCAAAAATATAGAGAGAAATATAGAGAGAGACAAAGGAGACAAAAGAGAGGGAGAGATGGAGGGGAGAGATAGATGGATAAGTAGATAGGGAAAGAGAGAGATCGAGAGAAAGATGTATATAATATGATTCTGATGGAGCTTTGAAAAAATCCCCCCAAAACGCGACGGTTGGAAGTTTGACGCCTTTGTTATTTCCATTGGCAACTATCTTGGTATTTGGAGAAGCAGCCTGGTTTTCTGACTTTGTTCATATTGTTTGTTATATGAAGCGAAAGGTATTATTTTTTCGCAGACCCATTTGCATCAGATAAAAAGTGAAACGTTCTGCACAATCACAGAACACCATTACGATACGTTCTTACCATCTTCAGAGCACATAAACCGGTGTCGATCATTTAGATATTTCACTGCAGGAGATGGTTTATTTTTTTATAAGCATAACATATTGTGGAACCCAGGGAGCCAGCTGCTATGGAACGAACAGTGTTTTCTTATATCCATGGTTCAGGTCTAGGTTTTGAAAGTTGATATTTTTAATTTTTAATTTTTTAATTTTGATAGATAGATAGATAGATAGATAGATAGATAGATAGATATGACATAAAAGTATGTATATCAACGATTTTCGAAAGGACTTCTTCAGACCAATGGTTGCACCGATGAAATCTTACATATAATGAGGAATAACTATAACAAGTGTCGGTCACAGTTTTACATGGAGAGACGCGAAGGATATCTGGAAGCTTTGCTTTAACGTGAAATTTTACGTTTTCGGCGTTCTAACGTGTCTGAATGAATAACTGAAGCAATTTCATAGACATGAAAAGCTGAGTCAGATAAAATGAATAACAGGAATCTATAAGGAGATATCTGAAATGGTTGAAATATGTGATGAAATTCATTACGAAATGTATAAACTCTTAACATATTTTTAAGGAAGTTGAGTAGAGAGAGAGAGAGAGAGAGAAAGAGAGAGAGAGAGAGAGAGAGAGAGAGGAGTTACGCGAAAGAATCAGTCAGTCAGTTAAGTGCCATACGTGATACACGCTTGGGCGATCATGTCTCGAAAGAGACATGACTGACTGGGCAGAAGATTATCCCGCAGTAGGTTGCCATTGCTTTCTGCGGTAGACTGGTTGCCGACCAAGGATATAGAACCCAATCTGTCCTGCTATTTAACCCATAACTGGAAGGAAGAGACGGATTAATACCTTTCCCAAGGGTATTTGCGCGTAAGTGAATACAATGGATTTAACTGGAATTCGAACTCGGCTCCCTGGTTTCTCGTTTCGAGCCGATATCTACTGTACCACAAATACATAACCTTAAAAAATAGATAGAACGTAGCAGGCTTTGTAACAGATAGATAGATAGATAGATAGATAGATAGATAGATAGATAGATAGATAGATAGATAGATAGATAGAAATTCAACTTTCGTAATGGATGATGTTGGCACCTATTTTCTAAAGGCACTAATGTTTGGTGTTTGGGCTGGCAGTGTTTGATGTGAAAGCCAGCATTTCAAATGCGAATTTTTAAAGCTGGTTTAAACAAATTGAAGAAATGATGCAATACAATCTTACCATCTCAATTTGTTCCCATAAAGCTTTGTTCTGGACGTAGATAAATATAGATGCAAATGTAGGTAAACAGTAATATAAAACAAAACTTGTGCACAAAACGTATTTTATTGATTTACCCACTCTATATCTATTTATGAAAACACGCAAACACATGGATTATATATATATATATATATATATATATATATATAAGAACAAACTTGATAGATCCATTTGCGTACATATGAACAGAGTTAGATAGATAGATAGATAGATAGATAGATAGATAGATAGATAGATAGATAGATAGATTTTTATACTCTGCTTTTTCCTAAGAACAACAACTTTGTGGAACAGACTCCCTCCTGCACGTTTAAATCAACACTAAAATTCAACATCTTTATCAAGTCTTAATCGTTATCTGTCTTCCTTATCGTCATAATTTTCACTTCCTACTCATACATTTATAACACTTATCTCATTTAGACACTACTTTGAGTGGCTCTTTTGTCCTGTATTAACTGATAGTAAAAACAAAAAAGATAGATAGATAGATAGATAGATAGATAGATAGATAGATAGATAGACAGACTGTGAAATATATAGGTAAATATATTTATAAAAATTGAGCTAGATTCTAAGTATGATTGATAAGTAACTCTCTATTTTTTGTATGAGTGGCTAGAAAGGTGTGACATTTTATTTGATTGGCTAAAGGAGCAAGTCTACGATATCAAACCAAGACTTTGGAAGAACTTGAAGGGCGAATGCAAGAAGTTATATCATCCATAATACAAGAGTTCCTGGTGAAATCTGTCGATGCGATTCCTTGGCAGCTCGAGAAGATAATATTAAAATCTTGTGACCATATTGAATTTTAAATAAAACTTCATGCTAAACTCTTTCCTTTCATATATACTTTTTGTAAAAGCCATAACTATTAAATAAATTATACGTATTTTAAAATAGGGAGTTACTTTTCAATCAGTCTGTAGATGAACAACCCGAAATAGATTTGAGCATACTCAGATATATATGGATGGATAGATTGATAGGAAAGGTCTAAAATAGGAAGATATAAGCAGTATGAGACAGCCAACTATCCAGACAGACAGTCAAACAGACGCATTGATTGATTGAAAGAAAGATTAATGCTCTAAGCAGACATGCTATGTGGCCGTACGTCGCTGGGGGCCAGTACAACAAAGCAAGAGAGATTTTTTTCCTTATCCCCTTGTCTCTCGCACAAACGCACACGCACATCCAGAGACATTTTGCTTGTTTGCATCTATTCACATTAATTTCGCTTTTTCAATTCAGTTTGGACGCCATTTTCTTTCTCTCCCCGACTTGCTGCACACTTTCACCGCAAGCCCATGTACAGCGTCTCTCACTTTCCCCAACCAAGGTATTTATCGGTTCTTTTCCCCCGACCCCTGCTAAGCCGGCCGAGTTCCAACCCCTTCCACGACCTACCGACGGCGACCCTCACGAGGCTTTCTTTTTCTCAGACTGCGTTGCTATTGATCAAAGTGCTCGACGTGAGCCTGTGCCTCAGCAAGGCGCTCAATAATATTTATTGGCCGTGATCGGTGTTGGAGATGGAAGAGGCGACAGAAGTGGTGGGGGATGTTGGCTTAAAGGTAGGAAGTCAGCGTTACTATGCGATTTTAGATTTGGTTTCTTTTTAGCCGTTAAGCCTCCGTGGTCAATTTGGTAAAGGCAAGGTCCAAAGTAGATGTCCTTCCAACTGCAGTGCTCGTCGACGGCTAGTGGTACATTTCCGATTTGCGCAGATATACTTCTGCGGTCGTAGAATGTAACGACCCAGATGTTATGGTAAAAAAGCAGCAATAAATATGAAAAATCATCTATTCAAATATTATTCCAAGCGTCACCGTGTTGCTTATGCTTATGGTGTTGCTTATAGTGTTACTTACTGGAAAGGAAACGAGGATGTCTAATATTTTTTATTTCTTATTCATGTTGATAAAAAGCACACTGATTGTACAAATGAAGAAGCCGGTAGAATGGACCAACAGAAAACATGTAAAACAACATGAGTAATTTAGGGAACGAGTTTTTCTCAAAACTGCAGAAGGCATTTTAAACTCAGTAATTAAATTCATTTGCCAATTCTCGGAATATTTATATCAGTCAGATAAGTGCCATACGTCTTGAAAGAGACATGACTGACTAGACAGAAGATTTTCCCGCAGTAGGTTGCTATTACTTTCTGCGGTAGAATGGTTGCCAACCAAGACTATAGAACCCAATCTGTTCTGCTATTTAACCCATAGCTGGAAGGGTATTTGCGCGTAAGTGAATGCAACAAATTCAACTACAAGTAGGATTTTCACATTATTTCACATAATTATAAAAGATATCGTATTAAAATTAATCTTATTAATTTTTTTTTTTTAGAAATTTGATTTTTATACGTTTAGGAAACGAAATGAAGCAGATATTATTATTATTATTACCAGCGATGCAGTGTCATCACTGCATTGGCTGCCTATGGAGTCTAGTCTACCTGTTGTTCTAGTTGGCAGTGGACCCTACAAGTTCCATACACCCTTGGACAGGATTTTTTAAAAAAATTCTGTTCAGTGTCTAGCCACCCTCTTCACCAGAAAACCCCTAGTGGGGGAACAGGTTTAGTCACTACGCGGTATGAAGTACTAATACAAATAGCAGTCGTACCAGTGCCTGGAAAGGGGAATGTATTTATCAGTTGTGAAATAGATAAGAAAATTTAAAATCTGTCTACAATAATAATAATTATATTTTAGAGTAATTATAAATTATCATTATGTGATTAAAACAAATATAAGTAAGACAAGTAGTTGTCCATCTTCTGTGTCGATGACGCTCGTCATCGTTGGCTGAAATAGGAATATAAGTGTTTGGCACAAAAACAGGTATTCAGGTGAGTATATGGGCTCTTAATCGTTACTACCATTGCCTTCGCCCAAACAGGGATTCTTTCGGTGGCATCAGAAAGCTTACAACGACCTTCGTCTGCCAAGAGCTGCAGCAAATTGCTGAATATCCGATAAGTAAGAATTCTCTCTCTCTCTTTCTCTCTCTCTCTCCCTCTCTCTCACAACACACACACACACAAACTTCTTTCCACGAACTACTGATCTGTGGAACAGACTCCTAAGATAATGTTTTCCTCTGATCACTACAATCTGAATCTGTTTAAGTCTACAGTTAGCCATTATCTTCCCCTCCTATCCATATAAATCAACACTTGATTTAACCCTCTACCTTGACTGGCTACGGGCCTGGTACAGGATGAAGGTTACTATGAAAAAAAAAAAAAAAAAGAAATAAAGTTTTTATTTATTTATTTATTTATTAACCCGACAGATTTGCACCACAGATGTATAATGTAATCAAAAATTAATTACAGATTAGTAATATAATTATTATTTATATAATTTTAGTTTGGGATTAATTTATATATGACATAATTTAAATTATAGGAATAGAAGGCGCAGATTTATATTTTGGTAAGATTCGACAACGGCACTTCCCATTTGTTTTTGTATTTTTTTATAATCAAATTCAACAAATTAGATAAGACAAGGTTTAAACGTCACAAAAACAAATAAAAACTAAAAAGCAAAATACGAATTAATTAGCCAAATAAAGGTGCATACAAAGTGCGTTGTAAGTTCAATGGATATCGACTCCGAATGAGAACTCGTTGAGTTTGAATTCGAGTTGAATTCACTTAGAAAAGATATGACTATATCTCTTATGCCTTCAACTATAGGTTAAATAGCAGGACAGATTGGATTCTATATCCTTGGTTGGCAACCAGTCTATCGCAGAAGGAAATGGCAACTTACTTTTTTTTTCTCAAGATTTTCTCCTTTTTTAGTTTGTTGTAATATTAAGCTACGATATAGGAAGACTTAATTCCCAGAGGAATCTTAAAACCGCACACATATATAAATATATATAATATATATATATAATATATATAATATATATATATATATATATATATATTTTGTAACACCCTATATATATATATATATATATATATATAGGGTGTTACAAAATAGATGGCAAAACTTCAGGTCTGTGTTCTCGATACCTAAATAATGAAAAACTCTCTATTAATATATGTCCGGAAACACTTGGTTTCCAAGTTATAGTTTTTTCTAACTAGAATATCTCTATCTGCCACAGGTGGCACGAACTCGCTAAGCAGTGGACCAGACAACCTGTGAAATCGCTTTTTTGCAGTCAACCGGACAGGATTCCCCCTTGTTTCTCGTGTGTGAAGTGTTGCTAAACGACTGTTAGTGATGCATATTGACTGGATATGTACTCAAATCAGGAGAGGGTAGATATGCACTTCGTGTATGGTTTGGCGGACGGTAACCCTGTACAAGCTCGTCGTCTCTACCAGGAAAGATTCCCATACCGATAATGTCCTCATAGGAAAATTTTTGTGAATATCCATCGCCACCTCAGTGAGCATGAGACCTTTGAACCTCGTACTGGTGGCAGAAGGCGACCAAGGTCTACGACGCCTGAGGAAGAAGATGAGATACTGGAAATTTTGCATGATACTCCTGAAATCATCAAACGACAGCTGACAAGGCTTATTCCCCATTCGATTGTCTGTAGAGTATTGCGAGAACAACAGTTGTACCCATATCATCTACAACCTGTACAGACGGTGTCAATAAGAGATTAATCTGCACGAGTTATGATTTGTCAATGTTTCTTACAGTAATGCAATGCAATTCCAAGCTTTCCTACCTCCATTATCTTCACAGATGAAACAGTTTACACAGTATAGAATAGTTAATTTCCACAATCAGCATCTATGGGCAAGGAAAATCCACATGTAATTGTTCTATCACGTCACCAACAGCGGTTCTCAGTCAACATCTGAAATGGTATTGTTGGTGATAGGTTATTATCTACCATGTACTACCAAACAGGTTTACAGGTGATGTGTGCAAGCGCTGCCTGGAAAACAACATGCCTTATTTCTTGGACGATGTTCCACTGACCACTCGTCAACAACTGCACTTCATGCATGATGGTGCTCCCGTACACTTCAGTCACACAGCCCACAGATCGAAGGTTTAATGGTCGGTAAATAGGACGAAGTAGACCAATTGCATGACCTCTACGCTTATCAATCCTAAACCCCTTGAATTTATACCTGTGGAGCCATTTGAATGGAGTGTTGTATTCGTCTCCGGCTGATGATGTGGACATTCTCCTCTTTGCGGGAGCGTTGTTGGTCTGCTGCGCATGATTTTGTTTTGAATTTTCTCTCATGTTACAGTCATCCGATGTCCCTCATCTTAAGGGGTGGCCCGTTTCTCCCTTATATTTCTTTCCGCAGCTACACGGAATGACGTACATACAGTCCTTAGTCAGGTTCCCCTCTATTTGAGGCCTTATTCGGGAAATGTAGTCTAAGCCGACAAAGCATAGAAATGAATACAATGTGGGAACCAGTCATATGGAGTGTTAGATAAAATCATTAGCTTCAAGATTGCAGTAAGAACTCTGGCAAAAAAAAAAAATGGTTACTGAGATGTTAGGTTTATAGATACTAGAAATTCATGCACTGATGTACTCAAGGATCCAGGGGACAAAAGCTTTGTTTATATCCGGTAACTTGACCTAAATTGTTGTGGAGAACGAATAACTTAATGAATTGAGTTAATGGAAGATGACTAAAACATACGCAAGAAGCATGTCTCATGAAACAAGAACATACGCAAGAAGCATGTCTCATGAAACAAGAACATACGCAAGAAGCATGTCTCATGAAACAAGAACATACGCAAGAAGCATGTCTCATGAAACAAGAACATACGCAAGAAGCATGTCTCATGAAACAAGAACATACGCAAGAAGCATGTCTCATGAAACAAGAACATACGCAAGAAGCATGTCTCATGAAACAAGAACACTCTACCCTAGCGATGAAAAAAAAAAAACAAAAAAAAAACAGTTCAGTTCAAATTCATATAATCTGAAGAAGGCCGGAGCGTACAAAGTTGTTCTTAAATCGTTAGCCACCACACACACACACACACACACACACACACACACACACACACACACACACACACACACACACGGGCTTCATGTCCAGGCCGAATGGTTATAACGTTCGCTTTCTGGACATGAAGCCCGGGTTCGAACCTCACTATGGCCGATTTATCAGGAAGGTGACTTCTTGTTGTTATCAGTCTGAAGTGAGGGGATCCCAGTGAGCGGCACCTTTGGAAAGTGCCTGAAAGTGTCTGAGTGAAATTGGGTAGACGGCTCCCTTTGAGGAGCCATCGATGCTTGTGCTAACTCGAAGTATCAAGTCATCCTGACCGAGGGTTTGAGCGTGCTGGACTTGTTCAGACTGTTGTTCACGGTAGATAACGTGCTCTCTTTCAGAAACTGTAATTAAGGTCCGCTCAGCATAGTTGCAGTATAAACTACAGGTGGGCTCTGTGGGTGTTGAACAAACACAAGTGTGCCTGAGCAGTTATCTGCCATGGGGATTAGCTAGCCGCCCTGGTAGACCTGTTATCTTCGAATACGACTGACCAGCCATATATATATATATATATATATATATATATATATATATATATATATAAATGTGTGTGTGTGTGTAAATGAAAATGCTTACGAAGTTCACACACGTAAAAAGATAACGGTTATTAATAATGATTAATCGGTTAAGAGTCCTTTAGTAAAAAAAAAATGAATAAAACATAAACTTCAAGCAGTTTGTACACAATTCTGTATCCGCCTTACAATCTCAGCCCTTAATTGCAGAAGAGACGACCTTCTCGTCCGGTGTGCTTTAGCAGCACAGCTACGGATACCTTCACGAATGTAAGGTTATCTGTGGTTTTAAAGTACACTCATTCGTTCAGGTTTTCCGGCGACGACAGTTTGCTCAGTTTTGTAATCAAAAAAGCAATTTCTAAAATAATAACCAAAAAAAAAAAAAAAATGAAAAATGAAAAGAAAAAACAGCGGGAATTTACTATATATATGCGTTACTCTTCAGGAATGAATTGAGTTCTTTTGATGACTGGTGTGTGTATACATTGATTATATACAACAAATTAAAATTTCCCTTCTCTGATTCCATGCGCCTATGGCTTAGGGGGTCGCGACTCCGACTGAGTCGATTTACCGGCCAGAAGCAAGTGGATGTGTTTAGTCACACTGATGAGCTGTGATACAGCGAAACAGGTTTGTATGTGGATGACTAATATATATATATATATATATATATATATATATAAGAGAGAGAATAGTAACTCATGAAGACGAAGAGAATAATCTAAATTAGATACAAAAAAGACAGTTGAATGGATATTATCCAGAGCAAATATATTGAGAGGAAAACTCAACGTATAATTAAACGGTAATAAATCCAGAATTTATTTCAGCAATGTAAAAAAATAAAATTGCCTCTTTCAGACTATGATAAAACAGTTATATGTGTACTTTGATGTATCTATTCTCAATTCTTTTCCGGTTTAAAAATCCCTCTGTTATAAACCGCTTTTCTTTCTTTCTTTCTTTCTTTTTAATATTCTGCGTGAAATTAGCTTTTATTTATTTATGAACGGTCTGAACGAAACAATTGTAAATTTTTTATATTGGTGAAATAAATTCTGAATTTATAACCGTTTAATTATGTGTTTAATTACCTCCTCTCTCTTTATAACACATAAGGACTCAATTGATTCTTTAGCCTACATTATTTCCCTACTACTCTAAACGTGTGAACCGGTCTAAACCATCCCAGATCACACGACAATTTCTCCTACATCGGAGGTGGACACATAAGTCCATATGTGAAATTAATGGGCGTTGTGGCGCAGGGAAAATCGGCTTGAAAGGTGAAATAAGAGAACCAATTTCTAATTCCAGTTGAATTCGTTGCATTCACTTACGCGCAAATAGACTTGGGAAAGGTGTTAATATGTCGCTTCTCCCTCCAACTATGTGTTAAGTAGCAGGACAGATTGGGTTGTATAGCCTTGGTTGGCAAGCAGTCTACCACAGAAAGTAATGGCAATCTACTGCGGGAAAATCTTCTGCCCCCCCAGTCAGTCATGTCTCTTTCGAGACATGATCGCTCAATCGAGCATTAATATGGCACTTAACTGACTAACTTTAAGTAAATTCAAAATTTGTTTGTAATTTTTTTGACATTTCCGCAACGAACGTTTTTAATTAAGTCTATTAAGACAAAGTTCCTAAAATTAAATAAAAGTTTAGAATGTTTAAAATAATTACATTTAGGTAGTTAAAAAAAAATAAAAAGGAAACTTACGTTATATTTGTCAATAATTCAGTTTCAAATATTTTCCCATTACGTAAATCTCGAGCACATAAATGTGTCAACAGGTCATAAAAACACCCACCTCTGTGTAAAAAAATGTTTACCTGTGATATTTTAAACTAAAATTAAGTAAGATATTCTTTTAACTTAGTAAATTTTCTAAGCACCGCTTAAATGCTGCACACGGCCGAAAGTACCGGGCACTCAGTTAGGATCAAACTCACGACTCAGTTATAACAGGTTCTAGCGAGACAAGCTAGATTAATTAAACTTTAAAGGAAATGTGTTAATCTTCTTTATATTATCCAGTTTCAGAAAAGAATTTTCAAAATATTTCTTATTAGAGAATTATATCGTGCTGATAGATTTGTCAATATGGATGATTTAGCGATTTAAAAAATAATTCCACTCAATATAAACTCGTTTTGAAATACAGAAAAAAATATTTAGCTTATTTGTAATATTATATTTATATATATTTGGTTGAAATTAAAACTAAAATAAAAGCTTCAAGAAAAATTATCTTATTTTTAAAATGCATTTCAACCCTTAGAAATCACTGGTTTTTAAGGTACCGATATAACACTTTTCAGATATAATGCACTCTAACCCAACACAACAGCACTGGTAAGCGACGGTTTCATTCTTGGCAGATCTGATATGCACTCTGATGCGTGGAGAATATGCCAGTTCATATGTACGTGATTCCTTCATTTTGACAGGTATTACACGAACTATAATATCTATCTCTTAAACTAATAGGTCAAGGTAAGAAATATCTTACGCTCTTAGTAGTAAGAGACAATCGAAAACTACGTTTCTCTATCAGTGTAGCTGTCCGTAAAGTTCACTGTCCGTTCGTCTATAATTCGGCCTGCTCATTCGTCTATCTGACTGTTTTCGTCCTTCAGTCGAGTTGCCTATCTACTGATTTCAACTTTTCACCTGTCTGTCTGTTTGTCCCTCTGCCGGCTTTTATCCTTGAGGCCTGTCGTCCAGTTGATTTGATTTCTCGTTGACTGTTCGTTCTCTTTCTTCTCCCTGGCCCCTAATCTATTCTTTCTTCTCCCTGGCCCCTCATCTATTCTTTCATGCATTGGCTTTTGAAAAGAAGCTGAAGATTTACTCGCTTTTTCAGACAACGATTTATGAGGAGGATCAGTGCGACAGAGGCAGTTATGGTTGGGGTGCTATTCCAACTGGCCAGGGAAAGTTATCTGAAGCAGTGAGGCACTGTAAAAAGAATGGAGAATTTATGGCAGGCTGGTGGCGGAACGGGGCTGCTCAGGTTGGGGAGAAAAAAAGGGAACGTGGGGCTAAAAAACAACAACAAAAACAAAAATGTAAAGCAGAAAGCAGACCAAAGAACATATATCTGCACATACACACATTTACACATATGGGGAAGATATATATAAATCTATATATCAGACTAATAGTAGCTAGTGAATGACAAAATGGGGGAAAAATATTGTTTCGTCCTTAGAAAGTACTTCTTCCTACTAATAATGATTTTATCAATGAAGTTTTATACATATGAGAAATCAAAGAGCCGTGTTTGAATTCAATTTGGGTTCGTTGCATTCAAATTACGCGCAATTATCCTTAGTAAAGCTATGAAAATGAACTTTCCCTCTCAGCTATTGGTTGAATCGTAGCACAGACTGGGTCATATAGACTTGTTTGGCAACCAGTCTACCGAAAAAAACGGTAAGCTACTGCAGAAAGTATGCTGCCTAATCAGTCATGATTCGAAAGAGACATGATCGTTCAAAGATATTTCACGTATGACACTTAAATGACTGATTGACTCACGCATATAATAGTAAGGAGGAAAAAGAAATACGACAAAAATAACTTACAAGCTTTAAATTTGTAATTTTCGGTATTCAATGTTTCCAAATGATTAACTTAGATTTCTATAGCTATTCATATATTTTTAAAAAATCATTTCATTCCACGCGAGGTAGAATCGCTACTAGCGTGCAAGCAGATACAGAGAGAGAGAGAGAGAGAGAGAGAGAGAGAGAGAGAGAGAGAAACCATGGTATAGAGAGTGTATAAGAAAGAATTAAAGATGGCTGGTATTTAACGAGATAGAAGATGGTAACTGACGTTGCATTTAAACTTTTGGACATTATAGCTATTGGGGAAGTCAGTAAACAGACGGGAGTTCCACAGGCAGGAAACTGAGTGGAAGAGGGGGTTACATTTAACTTTTTCAACGGTAGAAGGGAGGGACCTAGTTGCCAATCTTGTAGCACGCTTAAATTCATGTGGTCGGGCACCATGGAAAAAACCTCGTCAGATCAGTTGCTATGAAAATATTTGTAGGAAATACCGAAGGAAGCCACATCACGACGTTCAGAAAGTGACTGATGTTTCGAGAGAATGGAAATGAAAAGAAAACTTGTACTTAACATCAGAAAGAGACAGCTGAAGTTTCTGGAACATACAATGAGGAAGGAGGGCTTGGAAAATCTGATGTTCACATGGCAGAAAGCGAGACAGAGGTAAACAGCGTGGGTTATATTTGATAAGCTATAACAAATGGATGGCTGAACAGGGTTAGGGAGAAATAACATTTGGGATAACATATATTAAGTGACATGATCGTTCAAAGATATCTCACGTATGACACTTAAATGACTGATTGACTCACGCATATAATAGTAAGGAGGAAAAAGAAATACGACAAAAATAACTTACAAGCTTTAAATTTGTAATTTTCGGTATTCAATGTTTCCAAATGATTAACTTAGCTTTCTATAGCTATTCATATATTTTTAAAAAATCATTTCATTCCACGCGAGGTGCCAAATCAGGATCGATTATATTGCAAATCCTTCTTTGGATTTTTGTCGAGAACCTTGAGGTGATTAGTAAATAAAGATTCTAAATCTATGGAGAATCATTATCGTCTAACTTCTTTGTAGTCATAGCAGGAAAAACAAAATAATGTTGCACACTTTAATAGTGCAATTTTCTTTTTAACAAAGTGATATATGTTTTATGATCTTGGACATAAATTGACCGTAGAAGAATCCGAAATTAGTGCACTTTCGATACATTCTCACTTTAATAAATTACTTTCTCTTTAAATTAAAACTGCATTCTTGAAGTTGAAATTATAGTCAAACCTAACAGCTAAGACTATGAGTCTATTATTTTGAAAGAGATTTTATATATATATATATATATATATATATATATATATATATATATATATATATATATTTTATAAGCGTTTCACCCCGAGCAAAGCATGTCACTGCCACTACTGCGCAGGGGGCTACGTAGGGTGGAGAAAGGCTGATTAAATATAGGAAATGTCAGAGGGTGGGTGATAGGCGGGTAAGGATACCGAGAATGAGGGTTGGGTAGATGAGAGTGTTGTGAGAATAGTTGGGAGTTAGTGTGATAGGAGGTGTCTATTGACCCTACATTTAAACACCTGGAGATTGTAACTGTCGGGGAAGCAGACTTGTGAAAGGGAGTTCCACAGGCGGGAAGCGCGAGAAAAGAAGCTGTTGAATGATTAATGATCGTAGAAGCCATCTCATACAGTCAGCAAAATTAAGCAACACCAAAAATGGGTGACCGCCTAGAAATAGTGGACGACTGAGAGTGGAGCTGTTGCTGCTATGGAACGTGAGCAAGATATAACACTGTTTGACCGCGAAACTATTATTGTAGCTAGAATGATAGGCGGCTGATACACTGTTTTACTTGGAAAATAGTAGCAGCTGAAAATATGAACTTTTGACAGTCATCTTCTTTTATGTGCCGTGTCCCTTCAGGACGTATGCAATCATGGCTGTCCAACTCTTCCAGTCTCTTGTTGTTCTTAATATATGTTATCCCAAATGTTATTTCTCCCCAACCATGTTCAGCCATCCATTTGTTATAGCTTATCAAATATAACCCACGCTGTTTACCTCTGTCTCGCTTTCCACCATGTGAGCATCAGATTCTCCAAGCCCTCCTTCCTCATTGTATGTTCCAGAAACTTCAGCTGTCTCTTTCTGATGTTAAGTACAAGTTTTCTTTTCATTTCCATTCTCTCGAAAACCACATCATTGCTCACGTGTTCGGTTCATAATATTCTCAGCATCCTTCTGTAGAACGACATTTCTGTTGCTTCGAGTCTTTCCTTCATTTACGAAGATTTTGTCCAGCATTTGCTGCCTTATTGGAGGACAGATATCACATAACAGTCCAGTACTCTTTCTAACGAAATTTTTCTGTCTCTCAATTATTTACAAAACTTTTGGAATGCGTCCTTGGTATAACCAATATGCCTTTGGATTTCAGTATCGCACAATTTTTCCTCTCTTAGAACACTCCCCAGGTATGTAAATTTCTGCACCTGCTTGATTTTAGTGTCCACGACCTGTAATTGGCATTTTAAAATTCTCTTTTCCCTGATGACCATGCATTCAGTCTTCGTGTAGTTTATGGGTAGTCCTTTCTTCTCGTGTTTCCTTAGCTACTTCACATCAGTTACTCTTAAAAACAGGGTATTAAAAAAAAACGAATGACAAGGGCTGTAACCCAGTAACAGTGTCACAAAATAGAAGTTGGCGAGATAAATCAGATGGTCAAAGTTGAAGTGGTGCTGAAGAGATGTGATGTTTTTACAGTAGGATAATGAGGATACTAGGGACTGAACATGTGAAAAAGAACGTGGTTTTGAGGGGGGAAATGAAAAAAAGAAACTTATACTTAACATCAAGAAGAGACAATTGAGATTTCTGGAGTTCCCAATGAGGAATGAGAGTTAGGAAAACCTGATACAGACAGGGCAGATTAAGGGAACAAGCGACAGACGAAATGAGCACATAACATATTTGACTAGCTCGAGTCAATGGTTGGTAGAACAGGGTCTGGGAGAAATAATAAAAAGATAAAACTTAAGAGCTACAAGGGATAGAAGGATGTAGAGGGCCATGATCATCTACATCCTGAAGGTAATGGCACATAACAAAAAAGATTCTATATTTTTTATCTGATATTCTCGTTAAACGAATATTCCACTGATCTATAATTCCAATGATCTATTATTCTACTGTAAACGTTTTTTTTTGTTTTGATTTTAAAAGAAAAAATCACTATCACATTTATTTGTACTATTGTTTTAGAATGTTGATTTTCTCAGCGCAGCTTAGTTGTGGAATATGGACGAAAGTAACAAGCGTCCGGTGAGCATCGAACTCACTACTCAAGGATTCTAGTGAGACAAATTTGCTAATCATTGAACCACGTTGAGATGCTAAGGTCCTAAAATGAAACCTATAGATTTTTCTGATAAGTACGTCCGTTGTGGTGCAGTGGATATCGGCTAGGAACGAGAAATCAGGGAGCTGAGTTCGAATTCCAGTTGAATTCCTTGCTTCCGCGCAAATACATTTTGGTAAGATATTAAACTGTGTCTTCCCTCCAGTTATAGATTAAATAATAGGACAGAGTGGGTTCTATAGCATTGGCTGGCAACCAGTCTGCCGCAGAAAGTAATGGCAACCTACTGCCGGATAATCTTCTTCCCAATCAGTCATGCCTCTTTTGACACATGATCGCCCAAACGAGTGTCACATTGTATGAAGGTTTTTAAGCTAATGTTTTTGGAAAAAATAAAGGAAAGTTAGGTTTTTTTTTTAGAAACTTAATAGAAGTAACGATTTTAGGCAAACGATACAGCTTAGCCCAGTAATATTGTCATAAATTGGCACCAACAAGGCAGAGTTAGTTTTCTGTTTAATTTTCAGTTCCAGCAAAAAAGAAAAGATTTTGGGAGACGTTCTCTATAAGCACTGGAAATGTATCCAAGCAACAGAGGGGAACATTGCATCAAATCACATCCTAATTAAACGCCAGTGTCACTGGACCTATCAGTCAACGTAATAGATAACATTGCCGTGTGATGGTATTTTATATTTGTCTGCCAACAAGAGTAACATTTGTGACGCCATAACATCGATTTCAAAACTTCATTTCGGCAAGAGAATATTATCTTTGTGTCGTAGAATTCGTATGATAATCTGGCCAGAAGAGTTTCTAGCTCGTTCAGACAGGCGGTTGAATTTGTAAGTGGTAAAGAACATGATGATCAGGATCTAGCCCGTCTTCTAGTTTCTTATAAAAATGTTACAACTCCAAAATGGTGTAGTTTATTCACTATTGGAATTAAAAAAAGACCACTATTGAAACTCGAACTACCTTGAAAAGTATGACTTCCTGCAAACCATTCGCACCCATTTTCCAAAGGTAATGGTTCGTTTAAAAAAGATAATACAGCCTCTTCATCGTGCAGAACCAGTTCCATCAAATATTTATTGGTCTCTTGGCTCTCCAGATTTAATCACCATTTAGAATGTATGGAATATGTTGCTGACCTGACTAAATTACTTGCAGCCATACACAGCAAGCACAACTCATTTATGTATGCTTGGTTAATTGATTCATTTATATATATATATATATATATATATAGTTGGTTGATTGAATTATATATATATATATATATATATATATATATATATATATATATATATATTTATTTATTTATTTATTTATTTATTTAAATACTTTAATCCAAGCGGAAAAAGCATTTGTTGCTGAGGTGATGTGTTATCCCCTTCGGGGATTCCATGTCGAAATGTGCATTCAACATCTTTAAAAAAATTTAATTTAATTTATATATATATATATATATATATATATATATATATATATATATATATATATATATATCTGAATAAAAACGGAAAGAAAACTTACATAGCCAACGATTAAGAATTTTATTTTGCAACACGTATTTATAAAAATAAAATTCTTTTAAATATTCATCCGGATATTTGAAAATCAAGCTAAATTATGGATGTGGCTAAAGGATGTAATTGAATGTCTAATGATCGAAAGGAATTGAATGTTTTATTGCTGTTTGATTTTTTATAATGTTAACATTATTTATATTAATTTAGTTTGAGATTAATTTATGTATTATAAAGTTTAAATAATAGAAGGTCTTGATCTTAATGCTTTGTTTTAATTTTTAAAATTTTTATATTTGTGTTTAGGTGTGAAACAAGTATTTTTTTTTAGGAAAGGAGATATTTGGAAAAAAAAATACAAGGAACAGATTCATATTTGGTAAAACTCAATACCGGCACACTCAAAAGTTTTTCATCTAATTAGTTTTTCTTTTAATAAGTGTAGCATTCTTTAGATCGAACTTCTTTCTATGCGTGACTAATACATTTAACGCATTGTTGTATATAAGTTATACATATACACACATATATATGTTTGTGTGGGCACCTCGTGGTGGTGTAATGGTTAGCAAGCTTGTCTCACTAGACCCTATTGCGATTGAGTAGTGAGTTCAATCCTCACTGTGAGCCCCATACTTTCGGCCTTGTGCCACATCTAAGCTGCGCTTAGAAAATTAACATATATATGCGTGTATTCATATATAAAACTCTTAGTAAGTAGTATGTAAAGGTAATAGTAGGTAGCACCACTGCACCTAGACGTATGGAAATGCCTTGACTTATATCGGTTTTGCTTTGACATCTGTTGAGTCTGTGAACATCGCAAGACAACGGTAATTATCCGAGTTCGAAAGGGGCTTGAGAGTGTGTGTCAGAGGGATGTCACATTCCATGTCCGAAATTGTGTGGACATTTGACATCACTCGATTTACCGTGTCACGGGATCCTGGAATACTTGATGGAAGGCATTATTGTCTGTTATAAACAGCGCAGTGGACGATCACGAGTCCTTAATGATTGTAACCAGAGGCGTCTGTTTAGAATTGTCTGTAGGAACAGACAAGCGACACTGGTTCAAATGACATTCGCGTTCAATTCAGGACCCACCACACGCTCTAACCAGCTGGTCAGCTCTGTGTTCTTTTGATTCCATTGAAAACTGGAATAGAAGAGGTCGTGTATATCGAGACCATGGATCGTAATTATAACTCATCCACAGACTGTTGATGGTGTGGTGTATGCTTATGCCTTAGTTTTTATCCGATGATCCACATAAACAGACCCTTGAGCGCTGGCTGCTATATTGCATTGCTTTATTAGGATTTTCACACATTCATGGATTCCATGTATCCAATCGATAGATTAAAGCAGTCATGGGCCAAGTGCAGCCCGAGGGCCACATGCTGCCCGTTTGGCTTTCTGAATGCCACGCCTAATTTCCTGAAGAAAATGACATCTAGGATTTTGTTTGTTTCGTTTCGGTCTTACATGATCACTCAGATTCTCTCGTACGTAAACACATACATAAACAATGATTAAATGCAATGTTTCTTGAATTTTCAAACTTTCGTCGAATGGAACGATCTCATCATTTTGAATGATTTTCACTAAAGAAGATCAGAAGTGTAAATACCTTTTGCTTTAGAAACAGGGGACGTTCATAATAATATTTCCTCTGTAGAAGGAAAAAATATTTTTATTTACAAAAAACAAAAAAAGTGTTTGTATTTTCAAGTGAATAAAATAGAAATTAACATCACAGAGCATCTTGTGCTAATTACACTGTTAGACGCTTGCACTTATGTTCATCAACATGGAAAATGAAATCTCCCGAAAAATTACCTTGAATCTTTTTAATAGTGCGTCCCGCCTTATGATGAGTCATACATCATGAGACCCACTGGTCGGAAATGATCGGCTGTGGACAGCTATCGAGGCAGCATTGCTTGGTGTCTCTCCATAGTTAATCAATGTCATGTTGATTTGCCGCACTTCCTAAGTGTTGTGAATTCCGGATGAGGAACCGCCAAAATAATGAACAACAAAAACAGGTATGGAGATAGAAACGTAGGTTATATTGAATGTAATATACAAACTGGAATGCGGGGTAGTCAATTCAGGAATACTATTAGTAGAAATAAATATATAGAAATCTTAAAGTGAAATAGTATGTCCGGGTAACTTATTCTAGCTGACAAGAAGGTCAGAGCTAGTCTAGTCTCTGGGTAACTTCGGTATCTGTCAAAACTCTTCGCTAACGGAAACGGATCTCTACGATTACTCTCCACTGTAAACTGCAACTACAACAGTGATTCCAGATAGAAATCACTATTTTCTCTTTGGCAGGATTATATGTAAACTCAGTCGAGTTCATTATCATATATAAAAATAGGGAGATCCCACAACACTAAGAATATACCATCCAAATTACCATTCTGCGAATATATATATATATATATATATATATATATATATATATATATAGATATATATTAAAGATTAAAGTATCTGAATTAATATATATATATATATATATATATATATATATATATATATATATATATATATATATTAATTCAGATACTTTAACCCAAGCGGAAAAAGCAGGAAGGTAAATTCCAAAAACCCGATCCTAATTAATATTAAAAATTTTATTTTAATATTAAAAAATGATACAGGAAAAGAGCTCCATGTAATAAAATATTACAGAGCAAATATAATTTTTTAATTTCTTTGCAAATCTATTTAAAAAGGAAAATTAGACTGATTTTTCTCCAGTTTCTGAAAGGATTTTTCTGTTGCTGAGGTGATGTGTTATCCCCCGTGGGGATTTTCATATCGAAATGATCATCCAACATCATTGAATTAATCCTTTTTTAATATATATATATATAATGTTGAAATATCGAGAAGAAAACTTGGCACATAATTAAACGGTTACAAATACAGAATTTATTTTGGCAACTGTAAAAATTTACAGTTTGCTACTTTCAGAGCTTGGAAAAAATTTCCGCGGTCTGAAAAAAGTAGATTGTAATTATATATATATATATATATATATATATATAGGTGTGATTATATCTGGACATTGTGATCTTTCATTCAGTATTTTTTTGTTCAGAAAAACAACATAATGGCTAACTTTTTTTTCTTAGAACAATCTGCAGACATCACAACCATTCTAAGGTTTGGCTTTTTATTTTTTATTTTTTTTACTATACTCCATGTTATATCAGGGTCCTTTCCATTTTCTATTTTAATTTCCACATGTGGCTTGACAGATTAGTACAATTTTTAAGGTTTTCTAGATTAAATGTAGATTTGTCATTATTCCATTTGTTTGAAAAAATTCCTTTTGTAGAACCCAAATATGCATTGGGTAGCAATCCCTCTTTTATACAAGTTCCGTTAAAATCAACTGACAAGTTACTGTGGTTCAGGTTTGTTCAGCACAAAATGATGTAGAATTTGTCCGATGTTCTGTATATATGAGCGCTTTCGACTATACTTTTAGCCATTATCTAAGATGAACCTATTTTTACTTTTAACTGAATTTATGGATTTTTTAAATCTATATTTATGGGAATGTTTTTTTCAAAACACTGTCCACACATCGTGGCCGTTTTCATAGTTGTTGTTATTGAATGCTTGCATTTTTCATTTAGAGTTTTTCATACAGAGTTTTGGTAAATTTTCATGTTTATGTAAATAAATGTGTGTGTGTGTGTGTGTGTGTGTGTGTGTGTGTGTGTGTGTATTCAGTTAAATATGACGAACAATGAATATTGTGTTTGGAGCACACACAAAAATAAAACTGACTCAAAACTTACCCTTTCTTGTCGGTCATATTCAGTTAAACATGTATAAAAGAAGGATATTTATTTCCTCACCCACTCCCACTGAGGCAAGTTGTGACACAAGGTCGGTATTTAATGTGGAGAACCCGATGGCGTACGCTCGGACTATGGGTCAAATATTATTCAGATTTTGCATACGCGATGACTGGTTACTCAGCTTGTCATAATTGGTATAATATTGTCTTAAGCGGTCATATGCTTCCCGAACAAAAAAAAAAAAAAAAACGAGAAAGAAGGATGGCTATTTAAAGTCGTTATTAATAATTTTGAAATATGTAAGCCTCACTTTCAAAATAAAGCACTTTATTTTTTATTATGATCAACGTTACATTTAGTGTGTGCCTCATGTGCTTGATTAGACATTTTGAAAATGAGAAGAACTTCCGATGTCTCAGTCAGTAGACACAGTAAAAAAATAACTAATGAAAACGAGGATATCTATTGAAGCAGGTGTACACAATTAATATGCCATTTACAGTAATAATAATCATATTAACAATAATAATAATCATATATGTATGTGTGTGTGTCTATATTTAAAGCAATATTTAAAATGTTTATACATATATTTAAATTCTCAAAAAGCAATAAAATATATATAACAACATTTAAAAGATTAAGTTTGAACACAAACTAACATATGTAATGACAGTTTTAACATTACTTCCTACCAATTAATGTCTTGAATCTTGATAAATGATTACACGAATAAACGGAAGCGCTCGATTAAAATTTATGGGGAAAACCATACATTCATTACAAATCTGTTCTTACTTACGGGGAAAGAAGAAAGGTTAATTCATAAATTAGACAGATTTCTGTATAAATATCTACTAACTGTATAAGTAACAGTTTGCGCTCTAGGTATATACATTGCTTGACTGTATTCACTGAGACCATGCGTGACCTTTGACTCATCACCCCTTGAAGGTTGTGTTTGCCGCAAAAGCTTTATTATATAATTCACATACTAGTAGACCAGTGTCGTAAAAAATGACGGCAAAATATTTTGAGAGGATTATTAGCTCTTCCTTTTACAAGTTAACAACTTGTTCGTGATAGGATGGAATATATATATATATATATATATATATATATATATATATATATATATATTGTAAGAAAGTGAGAGAACAGGTAGATTTAAACCCACTGTTCAAGCATTTACTTTTATAAAGAGTGCTCGAAACACAGTAGAACTTTATATTGTAATATATACTTGTCACTTTATTACAATATACAGCTCCCACCTTGGTAGAGCACTATCTACATTTATTTTTATTCAGCACAATATATATATATATATATATATATATATATATTGTCATCCACATACAAGCCTATCAGTTTAGATAGACAAATCCACTTGCTTCCAGGACAGTATATATATATATATAGGTAGGTTTTGGCTATCTTGTGATTCTTTATATATATATATATATATATATATATATATATATATATATATATATATATGATTTCTCCTGGGTATGACATATTAAACTGCAACCGGTGGTGTGGCTATTAATTTACTATTTGGTGTGTTGGAGAATGTAGAGTTACCCCTTAAATGCCATTACTTCCATGTCTACTCTTGCCCGAAATGGTAGTATCTGTTAGGGTCCCATTATCAAATAGTTTGCGTGTGTGCCTGAGTGTTCGAGTTTGTTATGTAAATGCACTGCATGCACACGTGTGTGTGTGTGTGTGTGTGTGTGTGTGTGTGTGTGTGTGTGTGTGTGTGTAAATATATACTGTGAGTGTGAAATATTGTCATCATGTATATGTGTATATGTGTGACGGCTTTTCGAATCATGAGCAAAGTCATCATGGGCACTCTCAAGCCACTAACCCTCGTACCAGAGACGGCAAATTCTGACATCAAAACCCCTTATATATGTTATGTGGTCCACTGTGCACTACCTAATGTATTTAAGGTCTTGGGGAGGTTAAACTACGTGATAACATAACATGTGATTATCCCAAGCACATAAGGCGTGGCACACAGTGTACCTGTATGGGATACGTTGTTTTGATAGCGAGAGTGCTTTGTACCGCACTGACCACTTTAAACAAATCTTCGTGCCGGGTGATCGGTGCTGAATGGCTAATAGTTCAATACAAGAGCATGTAGGACAGAATTCCCATGCGTAAGTGTAAAACGAAGCGCACCATCCACTGCTGTTCCTCATTTATCGTTTACGATGAGACAGTTCACCATATATATATTTTTCTACATATGAGAAATTCAAATTTTCCAAAATCATATGGAAATTTCAATGAGTGAAACCAACACCGACATCATAGGCGATCATAATCATTATGGTAAAATACAATCATTTGTTTGGGTGTGTGTATGTATAAAGAAAACTGAAATAAGGGAAGCGAAAAGAAAAGGAAAAGAAGAAGGAAAAAGAAAGAGAGGAAGAAAGGAAGAAAGTGGGAATAGGAAAAGGAGAAAGAAGAAGAAAAAAGCGTGTCAGGTTGGCAGACAGAACGGAAAATCTGCAAAGTGGAGGCGGGAGAAGTCGAAATAGACACATAAAAGAGAACAAAAACAAAAACAAACAATAAATAAATAATTTAAAAAAAATTAAAAGAACGTATATAGAAATGAAAGGTGTCAGGCATCGCCCGGCCTTTACCAGTTTTTTCCGCATTTTTTTCCGTTTCAATCTAAAACAAGGCCAGAATAATATTGATATCAAAATAATTACGTTAAAAAATTTACCTCAGGAATAGAAAGATATAAAAAAATAAAAAAATTAACGTATCGTATATGTAAATTATATGGCTAAAGAGAAAAAAAAACTATTTTAAAGAATATTAAAATTTAGATTAATTATAGGAAATTAAATTAGAAATAAATCCATGATGCCATCAATACTTAAGTAATATCTCTATATAAATAAATGAACATTAGACGAAATAAAAATGAATTATTTTATAATATATATATATATATATGTGTGTGTGTATGTGTATATATATATATATTTATATATATATATATATAGTGTAATGGTTGTTACAATGGTTTATAAAAGCATAGTATCACTACACAAGAAAGGATAAAACCATTAACTAGAGTAATTTAGAATAATTAACCCTCTAGGGCCATTCGTATCATATTTGATACAGTATGAAAACAAGCCTTGAAAGAAATATTTTCCTGAAAAATTTTTTAAGAGAAATATTTTATAAATTTCAAATGAAAGCAGTACTGACTGCTCAGTCAATGAATACCAAATGTTTCCTTATAGGGAAATACCAAATGTTTCCTTATAGGGAAATACTGTATCAAATATGATACGAATGGCCCTAGAGGGTTAATATTATTAGCAAATTAAATTAAATTAAAGACCATGACTACATTAATACTAAACCAAATAGGCTAATTCTCACTTAGGCCAAAATAAAAATATATAGAACCGGAATAAAAAAAAAACTGAAACTAGATTGAAAAGGGATCTAAAGAACGGAAGATATAATGAATATTTTGTACTGTAAGAGTAATACGAGGAAATAAACCAACTATTTTAGGGGAATTAATTTTAGAAAAATTGAATGTAAAATTTATGTGACCAACCAATATTAAGCGATTAGACTAGTTAAAAAAAGTTAACATATATTATTATTATAATTAATTTGACTGTTAACAAGAAGAAATAAAGGGAACAAATATTTAATCGAAATTAAAATTTATATTTATATTTAAGGGGTTTATACCGAAGTTTAAATTTACTACTCCTATAAACACTCCTTTTCCAACCCCAATCTAAAATTCCAGACTTCTCTTTCCTGATAATTTTAGGAAATGAAAGAGGAGGGATTCAACCCAGAAGTGAGTTGGAGACTAATAGGGTCAGCCCTCACCCCCAGTAACATTTACGATAGATGCAATCTATGTTTAGTTTAAAAAAAATTAAAATGATAAAAATATCCTAAGCAAAATTTGCTTTTAAACTTAAGAAATGTTTTCTTTCTTTTTCGCTCTCTTTATCTTTTGGGAAGATTACATCTGTGTGTTCATATTATATATACCTATCTTATTTTTTGTCTGGTTCAAATGTTCACTTCCCTTGTCAAAAACTGTTTTTAGAATACTTTACATTAATTTAACTTTTACTTTTATTTTTCTCCGATCCAAATGGGAAAATATTTTTTAATAAAAAATTTTTAAATGAAAAAATTAAAAAAAAAAAAAAAAAAAAAAAATTCTTATTTTCAAAAAAAAAAAACAAAAAAATTGTGTTAGCTAAAATTTGTGACTTTTTGGGTTTTCGTCTTTTTTCTCTTTTCTCCTTTTCTTCTCTACTTCATTTTTTGTGTATGTATATATTCCTACCGAAATAATGTGTGTGTGTGTGTGTGTGTGTGTGTGTGTGTGTGTGTGTGTGTGTGTGTGTGTGTGTGAGACTAATTCTGTCTGCGTGTTATTTTGGACATAAATATCCTTTCTTCCTTTTTGCGTGTGTATAATTTCTTAATGTGTAATTTAATTCCTTACTCTGTCATATATGTGATTTGATGTGAATATTCTCAATTGATTTCCAATTTTAAAATCCCTCTGTTATAAAGGTTTTTTTTTCTTAAATATTCTGAGGGAAATTAACTTTTATTTATTCATCAACGGTCTGAACGAGGCAATTGTACACATTTTTTTTAAATTACTGAAATAAAATTTTATTTCTAACCGTTTTGTAATATGCTGAGTTTTCCTCTCAATATATTTGCTCTGGATAATATCCATTAAGCTCTCTATTTTATCTAATTGATATTTTATATTAATTAGATAAAATATTCAGCTTTATCCTCTCCGTTTTCACAACTTGCCATTCTCTCTTTTACACACACACACACACACACACACACACACACACACACACACACACACACACACACACATATATATATGTTCCTTTGGTAGTTAGTTGATTATACAACCGTGGTTTCAACCGTTTGGTATCTTCAGGCTTTTTATATCAACTGATTCTGCAACGTTTTTTTAAAACTTGTAACACGGATTTTCAGAACGCAAAACTAAAATTCAATTTTTTTTTTCCCAATCTTCTTTCACTTTTTTCTTTTCTCTTTTTTTTGTTCTCAATTGAAGTAGATAGACTTAACTATCGCCCGGTTCACACTCCACCCACGTCTATTGAACAGGTGAACAGGCTCATCCCTTGTTTCCTGTTTAGGATGCGGTTTCCGGTTTTCTCTTTTCCAATCTTTTCACTCTTTTCCTTTATTATTATTTTTTTTCAATTGGAGTAGATAGACTTAACTATCGCCCGGTTCACACTCCACCCACGTCTTTTGAACAGGTGAAAAGGCTCATCCCTTGTTTTCTGTTTAGGATGTGGTTTCCGGCTTTCTTTTTTCCAATCATTTTACTCTTAAGTAGCCCCATGCGCATCAGTGGCGTCACCACCTTGCTTGGGGTGATATGATTAAAAAAAAAACAAAAAAACTGAAATTTCAAAATAAGCGGGAAGCTTTACAAGAATTGTGAACACTTTTATCATGGTTTATATGATATTAAATATATTTTCTGATGTGTTTACATCCAGTTATTATTTCTGATTTTTCATTAAGTAACCTTTCTTGCTCTGTAAATAATATTATGGCTAGCTTTTCTTTCCGGCACTATCTTCAAACATCAGCCAGCATATTAAAAAAGCCAAACCTTACAATGGTGGTGATGTATGCAGATTGTGCCAGGAAAAAAGCTAGCCATATTATCATTTCCAGAATAAGAAAGGTTACTTAAAGAAAGATCAGAAATAATGTCTGGATGTAAATATTTGGTTCATGCCTTCTCGCAGTACTTTAAAGATACTTAAATATAAACAGCCTCGACCAGAATTCGAACGTACATATTAAAATTCCCTCTCTCTCTCTCTCACACACACACACACACACACACACACACACACACACACACACACACACACACACACACACATAGAGTCCAAAACGTTTGACAAGAAAAGTATAAAAATTATCAAAATTAAATTCTTTATGTATCAATTTATCATTGAGAATAAATCTTCAAAATGACACTTATTTAATTATCGTATATTTTCGCGTATAGGGTGAACTTCAGAGAAGACACAATTTTAAAAGTATAGAAAATTTTCATGAATTTATACTATATCTATCTGTAAGTGTTCTAACAGAAGACGGAAAGTGCGACACAGAGACCTGAAGGCGAATTGGCATGGCGAAGGACGCGTTCCAGATATTGAGTAGAGTATTAAGAGACAGGAAGATTTTTCTAGATACAAAGAAAAGCGTACTGGATTGCTACGTGATGTCAGTTCTTCAATATGGCAGTGAATGCTGAACAATCTCATCAAAGATGAAGGAAAAACTTGAAGCAGTTGAAATGTGGTTCTACAGAAGGATGCTGAGGATATCATGGATCGAGCATGTGAGCAATGATGAGGTTTTGGAAAGGATGTAATAACGAAAAGGAAATTAATACTGAGCATCAGAAAGAGACAGCTAAAATTCCTGAGTTATGCAACGAGGAAGAAAGGCTTGGAGAACCTGATACTAACAGGCCAGATAGAGGGAAAAAGAGACAGAGGAAAGCAGCGGATAACATATTTGAAGGGCCTGAGCAGGTGGATGACAGAACGGGGATTGCGTGGTGTAACAGGATAAAGTGTGCTAAGAGCCACCAGGAATAGAGAGACGTGGAAAACCGTGATCGCCTACGTTCTGAGGGGGCAAGGTACATAGAAGAGGAAGAACTATAAGACAACTTCCTATTGATTATATAATGATGTTGTTATTAGTAATGTTGTTACTGTATCCTTAAAAATAAACAAAATAAGAAAAACCGACTCTGTATCATGTTTTTTCCTACACATGTTCCTTAAAAAGGAAACCATTGTTTTCTTTACGTTTCACCACGTGCTCTCTTGTGAATACGAATTCTTTTTCTCCATCTTGAAAAAATAAAGGTTGTATATAATCTTAAATTGTGTTATTATTTCACAACAAAATGATAATAAATTTTTAATGAGAAATGAATATTATGTTATTCTATATGTTATTACATAAAAAAAATGCGCGCATGAAAAGTAACATTCTCAAGACTATATCAAACCTGGAAAAGAACGGGACAAGTCATCAAACCTGGAAAAGAACGGGACAAGTCATCAAACCTGGAAAAGAACGGGGCAAGTCATCAAACCTGGAAAAGAACGGGGCAAGTCATCAAACCTGGAAAAGAACGGGACAAGTCATCAAACCTGGAAAAGAACGGGACAAGTCATCAAACCTGGAAAAGAACGGGACAAGTCATCAAACCTAGAAAAGAACGGGACAAAATATTCTAGTGAAGCAAAAAATAAGAAATTTCTTACTTTAAACATTGCATTCAAATCTTATTTTAGCTGCAATATTTTAAGTAAATTTCTTATTTTTTTACTTCGCTAGAATAGCTTGACCTTTACTTTTCTAGGTTTAATAAGTTATCCTGTTCTTTTCCAGGTTTAATATAATCTTAAGAATATTACTTTTCGTGCGCTCATTTTTCGCCATTATTTTTCCAGGCATTGCTATTAATTTGATATAAATTTAATTCTGAAAACTGCATTTAAATGTACAATATATATATATATATATATATATATATATATATATATATATATATATATATATGCAATTGATTTAAAAACAAACATAAAAAATTAATCATTTATAATAAATTCTGATAATCAATTCTGATAAAATGATAAGTGATAAGCAACGTTTGATTGACAAAAACGATAAAAGATATCATCAGAATTTAATTGTTGAAAACCGCATGCAAAAATATTAAACAG
>JBBBDQ010000139.1:5205000-5310000 GCA_037127315.1 Ascarosepion bandense | reverse complement strand
GCACACAATTTTTATCATACTTCAGAAATACTAATGGTTTAGTTATACACGTTTTACTAATTAACCCATAGCTGACATTTATGCCACTCTCAGGGGTATTTGCGCGTATGTGAATATAACAAACCCACCTGAGATTGGAACTCGGCTCTCCGATTAATGATTTTGAGTCGTCATTGATAACACCACCCGCATTTCTAAGCTTACAGCATCTGATATTCCTAAGCGTTTACCCATCTGGTCATTGAGCAGGCTATCTTCTTCTTCTTCTTCTTCTTCTTCTTCTATATGACGTGTCCCTTCAGAACATAAGCGATCATGGCCTTCTACATCTCCCTATACCTTGTAGCTATTAACACCTATTCGCCTGTAAACCCTCCCAAACCCATCCATCTGCTCAAGTCCATCAAGTACATCGCGTTGCTTTCCCCTGTCTCTCCTTCCCTATATTCGTCCCGTGAGTATCAGATTATCCAAGCCCCCCTTTCTCATTACATGTCCTAGAAACTTTAGCTGTTTTTTTCCTGATATTAAGTATCAGTCAATCAGTTTTCGAATTTTTTTTTAACAGATGTGTGTAGATTTTTTTCTTTTTATCGCTGTTGATTTTAGTTACCCCTAAACATGGGAACAGCTTACAATAGATCAATCAGTTAAGTGCCATACGTGATACGCGCTTGGATGATCATGTCTTTTTCGAGAAATTACTGACTGGACAGAAAAGTTTCACACAATAGAATGCCATTATTTTCCTCAGTAGACTGGTTGCCAACCAAGGCTATAGAACACAATCTGTCCTGTTATTTAACTCATAACTGAAGGGAAATATTAGATCAATATTTTTCTCAAGGGTATTTGCGCATAAGTGAACGCAGCGGATTCAACTAGAATTCGAACTCGTCTTTCTGATTTCTCGTTCCGAGCCGATATCCACTGCATGACAACGCACATTCTGTTAAGTACACATTGCTTAATTTAGGTGATCGTCGTGGAAGTGGTATTTGAACGTGATTCGGCGGCAAGTCCTTCATTCTTTAAAAAATAAAATAGAACGGCATTTTATTCCATTATACATTCCCCATTATTTTCAATGACTTGTTGACACTTATCAGAAGAAAGTGAAAATGTAAATGTTTCATATGTCTATAACTACATTTTATCCTGAAACGGCAACGACAGAGGTGAGTAAAAAATATAATCCTGTGATTAACTCAAACCTCAACCAACTTTGGTATCAATACTGGACATGGACGAATCGGAATATGCCAAGAGTTTTTATACATTCATCAGTACTTCGTTCTTTCTCTTCTAAAGTGTCAATGATGCTTTATATTACAAAATTGTAATAGAAATATATTTACACTGTCCTTTTTTTTCTAAACTATCTTCTCACCCCTAAGGAATATCCTTGCCAATCACATTTGGGTCGTAGCCGTTAGTTTCACCACAACTGCAATTAGTGCACAGATCCCGAGTGGAAACAATGCGTAAACTGCCTACTGCCATTGATCAACAGTCGGGGGAAATTTGAGACAAAAATCAGCTAAAACACTCATATTAACTTAATGAATCAAAATTATTATTATTATCATTACTATTATGAATAATAATAATAATAATAATAATAATAATAATAATAATAATAACATCAGATTAAAAACAAGGCAGTCTCGCAGACATGAAGATCCACCTTGGAAAAGAAAAATAGAAAAAGAAATCGAACAACTTAGAAGTGAACTATCAGTACTGGATGAACTGAGTAGAGGGATAAATGTAAGAACTAGGAATAGCAGAAGAGTCGAAAGAAAATACAACATTAGAAATGAAAATGAAGTCCTATCAACTAAGGAAAAAATAAAGCAAAAAATACAACTGATGGCTCAAAGAATAAGACGCTATGAGAAAAGATCAAGATTTTACAGACAAAACAAGATTATTCAAACCAATGCAAAGAGATTTTACAGGGAAATAGGTAAAAAAAGAATTGAAGTAACAGTCCCCTCCAGAATCGAAGAAGTTACACAGTTCTGGGAAAAGATATGGGCTTGCCCTAAAGAACATAGCAAGGAAGTAGATTGGATTGCACAAGAGATAGAACGAATGAAAAATAAACCAGAACAGACATGGGCTGGAATTACAGAAGAGGATTTTAAATTTGCACTAAAAAAGCACACAATTGGAAATTCCCAGGTATAGATAATATTCCTAACTTTTTGCTATATTATTTAAATACAGCACATAAAAAACTAGCCAAAGAACTTCAAGAAATGGTTGACGATCCCACTAAAATTCCTGCATGGATGACCAAAGGAATTACATTTCTTCTACCCAAGAATGGTGACACAAACAACCCGAAAAACTACACACCAATTACATGTCTTCCGACAACATATAAACTATTAACATCTATTTTAACAAAACAGACATATTTATTCTTAGAAAGAAATGACATGATACCGCTTGAACAAAAAGGGTGCAAACGTGGTTGTTATGGATGTAAAGACCAATTTCTTATTAACAAAATGATTCTGGAAAACTGCTACAGTACAAAGAAAAATCTTAGTACTGCCTGGATAGATTATCGTAAGGCATTCGATAGTGTGCCACATTCCTGGATTTTAAAGACTTTAAATATATACAAGATATCACCCGTCATCATCAATTTCGTCAAACAGTGCATGTCTATATGGAAAACAACCCTTTACCTCAATCATATAAATGGAACCTATAAGTCTGATGAAATAAACATCAAAAGAGGTATATTTCAAGGTGATTCTTTGTCTCCATTACTATTCTGCATATCATTAATAGCACGAACCAGTCAACTTAATAAGATAGAATGTGGTTATAAAATAGACCAAAATAAAATAAGCCATCTATTTTACATAGATGATTTAAAGTTATATGCTAAGAATGATAATGAGCTGGAAGGTCTTCTGCAAACTGTAAAATGCTTCAGCGAAGACATTGGAATGAAATTCAATTTGAATAAATGTGCTAAAGCTACAGTTTTACGTGGATCAATACAAGAAACATCCTCAGTTAGCTTAGACCCTGCTGTAACAATAAAAGAATTGAAGCCAGCAGAGGCTTATAAATACCTAGGTGTAAATGAGAGTGAAAACATTCACCATAAAAAAATGAAAGAAATAGTGCATAAAGAGTACTATAGAAGACTAGGAATGATATTAAAAACTGAATTGAATTCTCAGAACAGAGTTATGGCCATTAATAACCTTGCAATCCCAGTTGTCCAATATAGCTTCAACATTTTAAACTGGACTCTAAACGACATCAGGCGAATGGATTCTAAAACAAGAAAACTTCTTTCTAAGCATAAGATGCATCATCCAAAGGCTGATGTAGACCGTCTATACATACCCCGTAAAGAAGATGGAAGAGGTCTTATTCAGCTGGAATTGTCATACAAGACAACAACTATTGGCTTACTAACATACATAGAAACAACAAAGGATTGGATGAGACAATTACTAAGGCAACATGAAGAAAGAAAGAAAAAATATTCAATAATAAAAGAAGGCCGTAAATACAAACAAGGTTTACAGTTAGTAGATTCTGTAGAAAAGCAAAACGGAAGCCAAGAACCAACTATTGCGGCAAAAAATATGAAAATGAAAGCCAAAGATAAAACTCTTGAACAGATGAAACAGCGCTGGCAAGACAAACCTCTGCATGGCCAATATCCAGAACGTGCCAATAAATCCAATGTTGACAAAGTTAATACTCATCGATGGTTACGTGCATCTGGATTAAAGTCTGAGACTGAAGGCTTTATTCTTGCAGCACAAGACCAAAGTCTTTTCACTAGAAACTTTCAGGCAAATATTATGCATAATAATATGGATCCAAAATGCAGGTTTTGTGATAAACACCAAGAAACAATAGACCACCTAATCTCAGGTTGTTCTGTGCTTGCCCCAAATGAATATAAAAATCGCCACGATAGAGTTGGGCAATATTTACATTGGACAATGTGCAAACAATATGGAAAATCTGTAAACAAACACTGGTATGAACATCACCCAGCACCGGTTACAGAAATAGAAGATGTAACCATTCTATGGGATTACACCATCTAAAATTGAAGCAAACAGGCCAGCCATTATTGTTAAAAACCAGAAGGAGAAAACTTGTCTAATAATTGATATGGCTTGTCCAGCGGATTGTAACATAGCAATCAAGGAATTTGAAAAACTGTCAAAATATAAAGACCTGGAAATTGAAATAGAAAAAATGTGGAAATTGAAAGCAAGATTTGTGCCAGTGATAGTAGGTGCACTTGAAATGATAAAAAATGGAACAAAACAACACATTGAAAGAATCCCTGAAAACCCCAGCTTAAGAGATATACAAAAAATTGTCTTATTAAGTACAGCCCACACACTAAGGAAAACTTTATCTATGTAATGCTAGGGATGATAGGGAAGATAGAAAAACATGAAATGGAGCCATAACAACACGCAACGACCTGCCTTAGGTCTCCCCGCAGACTTGGTTGGTAGTGAGACCAAAGCAGAAATCGAAATATGATGAAAAATGACATAATAATAATAATGAACAAGACAACACATTAAAAAAATCTCTGGAAATCTCAGCTTAAGAGGAATACAAAAAATGTTTTGATAAGTGCACAAAGAACTTTGTCCGTGTAACGCTAGTGATATTATGGGAGGTAGAAAAACAAATGATGAAATGTAGCCATATCTACACACCCGTACCTGCCTTAAATCTTCCCACCGACTTTGTAGGTAGTGTGACCATAGCAGAAATAAAGAAATGACGAGGAGGAGGATGAGGTGATTGAGAAAATTACATACTACTCTGATGTGAAAGTTGAGATAGCAATAATGTTTTGAATGCAGGAAAGGAATGTTAAAGTGATTCCAGTAGTGCATGGGAATCAACCCAATTAAAATTGTGTGATGTCCTAGACCACCTGGGAAAACTATACCAACTTTATCTAAAGATCGGGTCTTTTGGGCACTGCACATATTTTGAGGCAAGTGTTACCTTTTTTTTTTAATCATATCACCCCAAGCAAGGCATTCCACTGCCACTATAGCGCAGGCGTTTACATAAGGCGATTTGGTATAGGAAATGTCAGAAGGAGGGTGATAGACGTGTTAGGATGTACATAGGGAGAGAGTTGGAGAGAATTGGTGCGAGTTAGTGTCTTAGGAGGTGTCTATTGACCCTACATTTAAACCACTGGAGGGTGTAGCCGTCGGGGAAGCAAGCATGCGGAAGGGAATTCCACAGGCGGGACGTGCGAGAAAAGAAGCTGTTGGAGTAGAAATACGGTTACATTTCATCGGGTTCACTGTAAAAGGGTGGGACCTAGTTGTCAATCTAGTATCTCGTGCATATTCACACCTAGGGGGCACCAGTGATTTAAGTTTATCAGAGCATAAGCCATGAAAGTATTTATAGAAGAGGCACAGGGAAGCCACGTCAAGCCGGTGAGAGAGTGACTTCAGGCGGTCAGCTAAGTCGGTATCAATCACATTACAGATTCTTCGCTGTATGTTGTCAAGAACCCCGAGGAGAATAGCAGGGGCACCCGACCAGATGTGGTAACAGTATTCAAAACAAGGGCGGATGGTAGATTTATATAAGTGCAGGATAGATTCAGACGGAAAGAATTTCCGGGCCCTGCACAGAGAGCCGACTTTCATAGCAGCGGATTTAGCAATGGATTCGACGTAGTCATTCCACTTGAGGTCCACTGAGAGTGTCAGGTCAAGCAGGCGTAGTGTTTTACTCTTTGTTAATGTGAGGGAGGTGCGGTTGTCTGTGGTGGTTAATTGACAGCAGTTTCGTTTTGAAAGAATTGAATTTTACGAGCCATTTCTTACCCCAGTCCACCGCGGATTGGTGGTTCTTTTCAAGCTCGGCAGCGAGGTTCGCCTTGTCATGGACACCAGACTTTTGATTGAGGCGAGCGTAAACTGTGGTATCATCGGCGTACATGCCTACTTGTGATCTTATGGCATCGGGGAGATCATTGATGTACATTAGAACCTGTGATGCATTCCGAAGGCTGTGTAGAGTATTGAGTGGCAAGAAGATTTAATCGGAAACAAAGTAACGAGTACTGAACTGTTGTGTGATATCTGTCATCCTTTATGGCAGCGAATGATTTACAATATCCTTAAGGATGAAGGAAAGACTCGAGGCAACAGAAATGTGGTTTTGTAGAAGAATGTTGAAGATCCTATGGACCGAACATTTGAGTAAAGACCAGTTATACTTGGCACCATGAAGAGACAGCTGAGGTTTCTGAGACACGTAATGAGAAAGGAGGGCTTGAAGAATCTAATAATCACAGGACGGATAAAGAGAAAGAAAGACAGATATAAATACATACACAAAAAAATGAAAAATTATTATAAAAATACGAAAACACGATGATTTGTATTAAACTTTTCAATTTTCTTTTAGTAAATGTAATATTCACTAAATAAGTTTATAAACATACCCCAACAAATCTTCGAAGTATTTTAAAAATATTTTTGAAACTTTATAAATTATTATAATTAAAAATAAAATGTAAAGAATTCTTTTAAAATTTCATTATTAATCGAACATTTTTTATTCACATTACAATGTCCTTAATTCATATTATTTATTAAAGTGATTAAAAGCTTATCAAATTAAATAATGTCATAGTTATATCGCTTTTTTATTAATATTCGGAGAAGATTTTCAAAATAAAGGCAAAATGTTAAAAGAAAACAGATAGTTTACATTCCCCAATGAGTTCTACGTTTAACTAAAAACTAATTTTCTCAACAAAATTGAATTTCTTAAAATTTCATGAAATTATGTGTAAAAAAACAAAAACAAAATCACCAATATTTAAAAAAACATAATAATTTAAAAAATAATGAATTTGTGAATAAGTCCTGAACGTTTCATTAATCATTTGATTTTTGCAAGAATTTTCAAATCAATGTTTGTTACCAGAAAAAAAAACCCTGAGTTATGTAATATTACGTTTTTCATTGTAAACTTGTAACGATTTGGTTAGCCGTTAACTAAAATCAAAACAAGATCAAAACAAGATTTTTGCCAAAATTTTGAACGTGTTAGAAGGGATTAAATATTTAAAAAATATTACAAAACTTTGATCCGCCTCTTAATTTTAACATAAACATTTTGATAGAAAAATTACTTTCGATTAAGTTGGCGCCTTTTTTTTATTCATACTAAACTGTTTTTTCAGTGACTTAGAGGAGTTACCTAACTGAAGTGTCTGAAAGTTGGAGATATGTGTGAATAATTTTTGGATTCCTTTTCTGACTTTATCTACTCATTGAACTTTTACTATTTGTACTGCAATGGGCAGTAACAAAGTCAATCCCATTAATTGTCTCATTTTTTAAACAATGAAGACAGAATATAGACAGAAACTAAAATTATTACTGGATTTCTCTAAACCTATAACACCATTTCCATTTATTTTTGATAATTAATAAACCAAAATCACTTATGTTTATTTCAAGCATAACAAATTATTAAAGATGATCATAAGCACCATAATTCTTTGAAGATTTTTTACAGATTTAATTTTTAATTATTTATTTTTATTATACCATGTAATTATAATAATTTGTGCATTTTTCCTGATTTATAAAGAGTCTGGAATATTATATGCCAAATATAGTTTTAATTTAGAATAGTTTAGTTGCCGCGTGAGTGAACAAAAATTTCCATTCTAAATTGAACTTCGTACTGCACAAGCCTCAGAATATTTCAGAAATTTTAAACAGTCACTATATATCTTTTATACAGCCGGTTATAACATTATTATGACATCTTTTATACAACCGCTGATAATTTTATTATAACATATCATTTATATAGTCAGCAATAATTTTATTACAACATATTTTTATACGGCAGGTGATAATTTTATTATAACATATCTTTTATAAAGTCCGTTGTGATTTCATTATAACATATTTCTATGCAGACAACGATAATTTTATTATAACATCTTTTATACGGTCGTTGGTATTTTTATTATAACATTTTTATGCAGTCAACGATAATTTTATTATAACATCTTTTATACAGTCAGTGGTATTTTTATTATAACATATTTTTATGCAGTCAACGATAATTTTATAACATCTTTTATACAGTCGGTGGTATTTTTATTATAACATATATTTTATACATTCGGTGATAATTCTATTTTAAAAAGTTAACAAATCAAACTGTAAATCCTAACACTACTTAAAAGGCAGTTTTTTTCGAAAGATTTACTTTGAAAATATTTTCTATTTTTGAAGTAACATTAAAATATTTGATTCCATGTTAGTAAATGTGACTTCATAGCGTAAAAGAGAATAAAATAATAAAATTCTGAGATTAATTTCAAGTTATAATTTTTTTTTTTTTTTATAAGCGTTTCACGCCGAGCAAGGCATGTCACTGCCACTACTGTGCAGGGGGCTACGTAGAGTGGAGAAAGGCTGATTAAATATAGGAAATAACAGAGGGTGGGTGATAGGCGGGTGAGGATACCGAGAATGAGGGTTGGGTAGATGAGAGTGTTGTGAGAATAGTTGGGAGTTAGTGTGATAGGAGGTGTCTATTGACCCTACATTTAAACACCTGGAGATTGTAACTGTCGGGAAAGCAGACTTGTGGAAGGGAGTTCCACAGGCGGGAAGCGCGAGAAAAGAAGCTGTTGGAGTAGAATTTACGGTTACTTCTTATTTGTTTAACTGTAAAAGGGTGGGACCTAGTTGCTAATCTAGTATCTCGTGTAAATTCGTGCTTAGGCGGCACCAGTGATCTAAGCTCATCGGAGCAGAAGCCATGAAAGTACTTGTAGAAGAGGCACCGGGAAGCTACATCACGCCGGTGTGAGAGCGGCTGCAGCCGGTCTGCCAAGTCAGTATCAACCACGTTACAGATCCTCCTTTGTATTTTGTCAAGAAGCCCAAGGAGAGCAGCAGGGGCACCCGACCAGATATGGCAGCAATATTCAATACACGGGCGGATGGTAGATTTGTATATGTGCAGAATAGATTCAGGTGGGAAAAATTGAATAAACAAAGATTTTGCAAATTCAGGTTAAGATATATTATAAATAGGTCAAGCATACAATAAAAATGTTTTTTGTTCTTTTTAAACAATTTAAAAATTAAATTAAAAAATAATCTAGTTCTTTACCTTAACCCTAAACCGTCACCAAAATTTTCTCAATAGTTTTATAAGTAATAAAACAAGAACATGAAGTTAGATCAAATCTATTTTTTTAATATTAAATTTTCTATAAAATGAATAATTATGCTTCGTGCAAAAAAGATTGTAAATAGAATAGATTAAGGATATTTAATAGATTTTTCAAAATTCTAAGCAGATAATATTTACTGCTTGAGTAAACAAGTATTTTACCCATTTTATGATCATTAATACGAATCAATCGCTAAAGTTTTGTGATGAATTGATGCTGCAGTAGCAATGAAATGTGTTGTAGCGTTAGTAGTTGCAGTAATCGTTTTAGCTTTAATGGTAATTGTGATTACAAAAATAATTGCGTGTGTGTTTCGTGACATTTCGAAATTGCTACCAATTCTAATTTTACCGACCCTGACCATCAGAAGATTTGCTTAACACAACGATTGATGAGGCTTTGAACCGAGGTAAATAACCGGTGGATATTTCACTCTTTATTTTTTATGCAGCTATTACATGCAGAAAATGGTAAAATCTCAGTTTCTTTAAAAAAGAAGTTTGTGTTGTGGATTCCGGATGAGGAACCACACAAAATAATGAACAACAAAACAGATAATTGAGATAGAAAAGTAGGTTATATTGAACGTAAAATAGAAAGATGAACGCAGGTTGGTAAATCCAGGAATACTATAAGTAAGAAATAAATATATACAAGTCTTGAAGGGAAGTCGTTGGAAATAGTATATCCGAGTATATTATTCTAGTTGAGTGGAGCTCAGAGCTAGTCTGACTTCTGACGAGGTAGTCTCTGGGTAACTTCGGTAACTTACGTATCAGTTCCGGTACTCTCCGATAACTCGCACGGATCTCTACGATTACTCTCAACCCTATGGTAGTTACTGCTATTCTCGCTATGGCAGGAGTATATGTACTCTCAGTCGAGTCCATTATCATATACAAAGGGGAGATTCTACAACAGTTTGATTTTAAATATAAAATATAAAAAATTAGCTTATTTTCTATCCGTCACACAGTATGCCATGTATGTGTATATATATGTGTATGTCATGTATATGCATATGTATTGCATGTAATGCATATATATATATATATATATATATGAATGCGTAAGCCATACATATGCATATGTATTGGTATCTCATGTATATGCATATGTATGCGTATGTGATATACATACATATGTATTGGTATCTCATGTATATGCATATGTATGCATATGTCATGCGTATGCACATGTAGTGTATATGCATATGTATGTATATGCCTAAGTAATTTATATACATATGAATTCTTATGTCATGTATATGCATATGTAAAATAAACGAGCATAATAATTATAATAAATACAATAATTTACAAAGACCACTACATCAATATTAGCTTAGACACTAGTATAACAGTCAAATAATTAGCTTAGACACGGGGGTAACGCTCAAATATTTAGAGCAAGAAAAAACTTTTGAGTACCTAGTTGTAAACGACGGTGAATGAATTCACCATACAAATAAACAGAGCGAAAAGAGTACTATAGAACGGTTCAACTGATATTAAGAACTGAATTGGATTCACAGAACAGAATTATGGCCATTAATAACCTTGCAATTCCAGTAGTTCAATATAGTTTACAAATATTGAACTGGGCCCAAAATGACATCATGCGAATGGATTCTAAAACAAGAAAACTTCTTTCTAAGAATAATATGCACCATCCAAATGCTGACACAGACCGCCAATACATAACCCGTAAAGAAATTTGAGAAATCTTATTCAGTTAGGATTTTCATACAAGACAACAACTATTGGCTTACTAACATATATGAAAACAACGAAGGACTGGATAATACAATTAATCAAACAATTCAAAAACAGAAAGAAAAAATATCCAATCATGAAAAAAGTTTGTAAATACAAACGCGATTTACTTTTAGAAGAGTCTGTAGAAAACCAAAACAGAATCCAAGAACCAAGTGTTGCAGCAAAAACATGAAAAAAAAGTCAAGGATAAATCTCTTGAACAGATGAAACAACGCTGATAAAACAAACCTCTGGATGGCCAATATTCAGAACGTGCTAATAAAACCGATGTTGATAAAGTTAACACTCATCAATAGTTCAAGGATTTAAATTAAAGGCTGTAACGGAAAGCTTTATTCTTGCAACGCAAGACCCGAGTCTTTTCGCTACGAACATTCAAGCAAATATCATATCTAATAATTTGGATCCAAAATTTAGGTTCTTTGTTAAATGCCAGAAAACCATAGATCATTTAATCTCAGGATGTTCTGTTCCTGCGCCAAATGAATATAAAAATCGTTACGATAGAGTGGGGCAATATTTACACTAGACAATGGACAAACACTTTGGTAAAGAAGTTAAAAACCACTGGTATGGACATCACCCAGCACCAGTTATATAAATAGAAGGCATTACAATTCTATGCAGTCACTCCATCTTCACAGACCGGAAAATTGAAGCAACTAGGCTAGACATAACTGTCAAAAACCGAAAAGAAAAAGAATTGCCTACTAATTGATATGGCTTGCCAAGTTGTCTATAACATAGCAACCAAGGAATATGAAAAAACTATTGATGTATCAAAAGAGATATAAATAGAAAAAATGTGGAAATTGAAAACAAGAAGAGTAGGTGCGCTTGGAATGATAAGAAAAGAAACACAACAACACATTAAAAAACAAACTAGAAATCCTAGTTTAAGAGAAATACATAACATTCTCTTGATAAATACAGCCCACGCACTAAGAAGAACTATTTAACGCTAGTGATAATATGGAAGTTAGAAAAACAAATCATGAAATATAGCCATAACAATACCCAGCCACCTGCTTTAGGTCTTCTCGCAGACTTGGTAGGTAATGTAACCATAACATGAATTGAAATATAATGATACTGTTAATAATAATAATAATAATAATAAAATAATAATAATAATAACTGGTTACAAAGGTAAGACTTGTAACAATTTTAATGGGATTTTACTTTACAGACAGAACAATGAAAGTCAACCACCCATACATTGTGATCTAAGACAACAAAAAAACATTGTTTTCTTATTGATATGGCAGTCTCCGTAGATTGTAATGTATCTTAGGCAGGTTATTCGACGTTGCCCTCTATCTCTATTGCCATGTGAGCGTCAAATCTTGTTCTCATTATGTATTCCAGAAATTTGAACTTTTTCTTTCTGATTTTAGATAAAATGTCTTTTTTTGTTTCCATTTTCCATTAAAAAGTCCGTCTTTCTCACATTCTTCATCCATAATATTCCCAGTTTATCTATCTTGGGCACCTCAGCGTGGCGTAATGGTTTGCAAGCTTGTCTCGCTCGAACTTGTAACAACTGAGTAGTGAGTTCGATTCTCACTGGGTGCCACATCTTTTCGTCCTTGTGCCACATCTAAGCGGTGCTTAGAAAATTTACTATCAATCTATCTCTTTCTTTCTATCCAGTCTGTCTGCTTCTTTCTTTCTATCTATCTATTCCAGTCTGTCGGTTTTTTTATTTCTTTCACAGTTTGGTTCTTTCTTTCTTTCTGTCTGTCCGTCTGTCTGTCTGTCTGTCTGTCTGTCTATCTATCTATCTATCTATCTATCTATCTATCTTTTTTCTTTCTTTCTTTCTGTCTGTCTCTTATGCTTTCTCTATCTATCTATTTAATCCTGTTTAATTTATGTCTACTCCCCCTCTACCCACCCACTTTTTTCTCATTTTCTTTAATCCAAACTCTTTGCATTCTCTAACCCATCCATCCAAGTTGCCTCCCTCTCCCCACGCAACCTCCCCTTTCTGCTGTTACCTTCTTTTCCCATTGAATGTTACCCTATTTTCTAAACATTCCATATAACCCTACCGTTTTTCCTTCCATCATTGTTTATTTCAATTAGTCTCTGTCTGTTTCATTTATTTATATGTTCTTTAATCCGCAAACCAATTCTGGCGTCCCGCCTCGTTTTCATTCGCTTCCTCCATTTTATAAGGCTTTTCTTGTCTTCCTATCAATTGACCACAAAACAATACTTTACTAGTCCTCTATCCACTTAAAAATGAGTAATATTAGTTTATATTATTTGCAAATATATAGTTCTTGCATTTTTAGTATGTTTTATGAAAATAGATGATATGAAAAAATGCCTTGGTGAAATAGTTTAAAGAATTTTTAATATTTCCCTTCTTGTCTTCGAAGTAAATGCATAAAAATTAAGCCAGTTTTTATCCGCTTTTTATCCGTATTTCCGTTTTTTTTTTTTGAAGAGTGGGTGTTTTGACAGATTATGGTAATTTAATTTTTAGCTCTAAATTAAATATGACTTTTCATTTAACTAAGTTGAGGTGCATATTTTATTAAAAATGTATAACATTTTAAAATAAAATTTTACTTATTTTCTCTGTAACTTTTTCCTAATCATGATAAATTTAAACTATTCAAAATTAAGACGAATAAAATACTCACATTTGTTTAAATCAGTGTTTTCTAATCTTTTTTTTTCTGTGCCACATTTTCAGAATGAAAATTTTCTAGCGACTCAACAAATTTTGCGATAAATAGTACATAAAAAAAGAAGACGAGAGAAAGGGAGATAACCGCGGAGTCCGAACATTAACATGGACAACTCTCTCATCTAATTTGTGGATCTTAGTCACTATATTTTTAATACATGCAGAAATATCGCAATGATAAAATCTGTCAATAATTATTTATAACTATTTATACTGGGACTCATGCATGCAATTACAAAGAATCCATAATAATATTTTAAACTTTGAAATCATTTCTTTTCGGCATATGAATTTTTGAAACTGTTTTTAAATCTTTGATTGTCTTTCACTTATTCGGTCTTACCTGTTATCTTCTTCCGCCGCACCTATGAAGATCCATCTGTTTAGATAAATCGCGACATTTAGTCCAAAATGACGATTATATCGGGGTCAACGTCCTATTAAATAAAACCTACATGCACCGATTATGCATTTATTCCGCTGGTTGTACATGAGATTTGAAGTAATGTAGCCCCCTCGCTTGGAATGTCGATGTTGGTAATTTGCGAAATGAATGGTTCTCCGTTAGAAAAGAAAATGGCAAGTGGCCGACAAAGAGACACTGTAAAATGTCTATTATTTAATCAATTAATAAAGCTTGCTTTAACAAGTCCTGAGGATGTAGATCCTGATCGCGGCGAGATCAAACAAAAGTGAACAAAATACTACACCCAAATAGGTGAATGCGTATCTTTTTATTTATCCATAATTCTTTTTATATATTGTCACTAATCAAAATAATATTAATAATTAATAAATAATTTATATTAAACACATTTTTATTTCCATATAAATATTTTTATTTTATTTTTAGTTTCATATTTTCATTTTTCATTTTTCCATATTTTATTTTTCCATATTTTATTTTTCCATAGAAATAATTAATAATTAATAATAATATTAATAATCAAAATAATCCCATCAAATCTAAAGAAACGATGAGCAATATAATGTTTGAATTTCAATGCCCAGTACAAGACTGTTTCACATCAAAAATCAATTACTTATGCTGGACAGACTACCCCATCCTTGAGCAGTCGACTTACGTGACACTTTTCAAATCAAAGTGCCATAAAAACATTTATTAACCTATAATTCACAAAAAAACACTTAAGAAAATTGCTGATCGAAAACACAAGAATTCTATATAAATCACAATATCAGAAATATCTCGCTATTCCTTCCATCAACCTTACATTAATTAATATTTAAAATGAAATGTTGAATATTTTTGAAAATAGATCCTCACAAAAATTCTAGTCGTTCGCGGCACGTAAGAGCTTGGAATGAAAGCTCCTCCTTTAAAACAACACAACAATAAATTGTTACATAACAGTCAAAACATGACGAAAAATGACAACACCACGAACAAAACACCCTTGAAAATGGGTATAGAATACACACATACGCGCGGACACTCACACACACATACAAACACTCAACCGTACTTCTTAAAAAACAGCAGACAACCCGAAGATAACGGAAGAAAGCAGAAAAAGTAAATAAGAAAGTGGAGAAAGAAGATAACAAGATAACGTCATTCATCAAGATTTACACACAAAAGTAACAAATAACACCAGTTCTACAACAGTATATGGACACACAAATATTGAAAAAAGTAGCAGAAAAACCTGATAAGCCCTGACGAGTGAATGCATTTTTATACGTTCACAAAAGTTCGAACTCATCATGACGAAAGTGACGCCGGTCAGCTAATGAACAAACTTTTCTATATTAATTCTATTAATATACTATCTTCATTTCTGATATCGAGCACTTTATTGCAAACTTACTTATATGCCTTTCTACCAGTAAACCACTGAAAGTCAGCAGTTTTGGCTTCAAATAGTCTCTGTCTGTCTGTCTATCTCTCTCTCCTTCTCTCTCTGTCTGTCTGTCTCTCTCTCTCTCTCTCCTGTCTCTGTCTGTCTGTCTGTCTGTCTGTCTGTCTCTCTCTCTCTCTCTCTCTCTCTCTATATATATATATATATATATATATATAGATATAGATAGATAGATAGATTATGGATGCGAGTTGGTTTAATGTATAGCGCTTCGGGTTCGGATAGCAAAGTTTAAATTCCAGTCGAATTCGTACATTGACTTACGCGGAAATACATTTGTGAAAAGGATGAATCCATTTCTCTTCCCTCCAGCTATGGGTGAATAGCAAGACAGATTGGACTGTATACCTTTATTTGACAACTACTCTAGGAGAATGAAAACTATGTATTCAAAACCTGAGAAGGGTTATTTGGAAATATTATGTATATTTTTGTATTCGGTTCTTCCGAAAAGTATTCTAAACATCTCATATGTCTGGATGTTCGGTTCTACAAACTGATCTACTCTGTCTTTATACCATTATATATATATATATATATATATATATATATAAATAAATTTCTAAACTCCCTAGATCATATGGCCTTTTCGGCGAATGGAATTCGCTCTATCCCCGATGTTAAATATTATGGAAAATACGACTATATTTTTTTAGTGTGTGTGGGTGGGTAAAGACAACGAAGGTAATCGGAGCAAGAAGCAAAAAGGAAAAGTAAAAGCGTAGCGAAAAGAAATGGAAAAGAAGAAGGAAAAAAAGAGAGGAAGAAAGAAAAAAGAAAGAAGGAAAGGGGAGGAGGAAAGGAAGAAAGAGGAAGGAAAAATATATCAGGCAGGAGAGAACGCTGGCACGGTGGGTGGAGGAATTTAGATACATTAAAAAAGATAAACTCATTATAGAAAAGAAAGATACGAGTTTCGTCGGCTTGTTTTATTTTATTAATTTTTTTTTCCGTTTCTAAATAAAACCAGGCCTTACTATTGTTATGATCAAAATAATTTCCGTTAAAATTTACCTCAGTAATACAAAAGTAAAGACTGGAATTGAATTTATAACATAAGTAAATAATATATAATATTAGTAAATTCTAGCTGTCGGGGAAGCAAGTATATGGAAAGGAATTCCACAGGCGGGAAGTGCAAGAAAAGAAGCTGTTAGAAATTGCGGTTACATTTTATCTGTTTTACTGTAAAAGGGTGGGAGCTAGTTGCTAATCTAGTGTCTCTTGCAAATTCATACCTAGGGAACGCCAGTGAACTAAGTTCATCGGAGCAGAAACCGTAAAAGAATTTATAGAAAAGGCACAGGGAAACTGCATCACGCCGGTGAGAGAGTGACTGCAGCCGGGTTGCCAAGTCGGCATCGATCACATTGCATATTCTCCGTTGTATTTTGTCAAGAACCCCGAGGAGAATAGCAGGGGCACCCGACCAGAAGTGGCAGCAGTATTTAATACACAGGCGGATGGTAGGTTTATAGATGTGCAGGATGGACTCAGGGGGGAAAAACTTCCTGGCCCTGCACAGAGAACCGACTTTCATAGCAGGGGATTTAGCAATGGATTCGATAGAGTCATTTCACTTGAGGTCCGCTGAGAGTGTGAGACTAAGGAGGTGTACTGTTTTACTCTCAGGGAGACAGGCCTGTTCCATGCTAATGGGAGGTAGGAGCGATTGTCTATGATGGTTAATTGATAGCAGCTTCGTCTTGGAAGTATTAAAATTTACGAGCCATTTCTTATCCCAGTCCACCACAGATTGGAGGTCTTTCTCAAGCTCGGCAGCGAGGTTCTCTTTATTGCTCACACTGGATTTTAGATCGAGGCGAGAGTAAACTGTGATGTCATCGGAATATATGCCAACTTGGGATCTTATAGCATCAGCGAGATATGAATTTTTAATAGGACTAATGATGGAAATTAATTTATAATATATATAAAATATGTATAAAACATTTTCGTATATATATATATATATATATATATATATACCCATCGCTCATTCACTAATGGATTAGAGCACTCTGGCTATTGGGCGGGTATAATGACAATATACTCGTAAAAAAGCCTGCCTTCTTCTACCGAGCGCCCATAGCCCAGAGGTGGAATCGCCGACTGACACTAATTCGGTCGGGTTTCAATCCTGGATTCAAAGCAATCGGAGTCTGACCGTACTGATGAGCTGTGATACAGCGAAACAGATCTGTCTGCGGATGTCTCTATATATGTGTATTTAGGCAGCTTATTTTCTTTTAGACACGTCAGATTAAATAGATTGCAAACATTGTGTCTGCTTATTTTTAATAAAATCCGTTTGTTTTGGATAATTTCATGTTCTAGTGAACGCTGAGCAATTTGTCAACCGTTATATTTGAAAGAAGAAGAAAATTTACAGTAAATTTAGCAACAAAGTTTTGCAGTTACTTTTTATTACCACAACTCACATCCCTGAAGATGACCTTGGAAGGAGATTGAAAGTAGCTGGGAACATCGAGAAGTGAATAATAAAATCATCTGGCAAAGTTACAGCTCATTTCTTATATTTTTCAATTATAATACGCAAAAGATTATCCGTGAGTATGAATGAATCTTATTAAAAATAAGCGGACCCAATGTTTTATATGTATTTAATCTGACATATATATATATATATATATATATATATATATATATATATAGTGACGTGATATATATATATATATATATATATTAGTGACTTGGTTCATAGTAATAAATTGGATCTAAATTTCAACTCAATGAATGCCACTCTGATCAGTGGAGAAAGTGTTCACTAAGAAGAAAATGCACTGAGAGTGCGTTAACCTCATAATTCTCAGCAATAACCACAAAATCAATCCAAAAGTAATATATATATATATATATATATATATATATATATATATAACTTAATAGTCGTAACAACATAAGAAATTTAGTCTGATGAAGTCCTGAAGAACGAAACTTGTCACAAGTAAATTTTTTCCACATTGTCATACAATTTTTCCAATATATATATTGGAAAAATTGTCAACCTTCTGATGGGTCATTTAAAGCTATAAAATATTTTATTTTTAGATAACAAAATTTTTTTTTGGGTGGGTGGGAGTAAAATGGTTTAGTGATACAAGTCTTACTAATTAGCCTATACCTGGGGAACTAGGTGGATTCATATTCCGATAGGTATTTTGTGTCAGTGAATACAGCAAACTTAACTGAAACTGGGATTCGGCTCTCCCATTAACAATTTTAAGCCATTATACATTATACCACAAACACCCAAAGCTTAGAGCCCCTAGTAATCCAAGCAGTCACCCATCTGTGTACTGACCAGGACTGACGTTGTTTAATTTCTGTGATCGTACGATTTCAACTTAATGTAGCCGTAAGCCACACACACACACACACACACACACACACACACACACACACACACACACACACACATATATATAGTGATGTAAATTAATAAGTATATATATGATGATGGTGCACATATGTATAGGATTAATATTCAGTGCTAAATGAATATGAACAGAGCTGTATGAAATATTAAATATTAAAATAGTGCTAAATGTATGAACAGAGCTGTATATATATATATATTAATGAATATACATTATCCTACGTCTACTGTACGACTCGGAGTTTCATGCGTTATGCACTCATCATGTGCATATTTCAAACTGAGCTTTTAATATATTACATTCTATTAAATGCTCAATTTGAAAGAAGTTTATGAAAGTGAACCATGTTGGATTAAAGACATATTTTCTTCCCTGTTCTTTACTTATTCTATTCAAATTTAAATGCTATTCATATTTAATAAATCTTTAAAGAAGCTTGTTAAAGTCAAACATGTTAGATTGAAAACACTTTTTTCCGACTTGTTTTTTACTTATTCTATTCATTTTGTTGCATTTCGATCCATATATTCAACTCATATATATATATATATATATATATATATATATATATAGAGAGAGAGAGAGAGAGAGAGATGATGATGATGATGATGATGATGAGAAAAAAGTGAAAAAGCTTTTAAACAACGCGTTTCGTCAAGGTGACGTGTGCTGAATTTGGTTTCATCAGGCCGGAATTATAGACAAAATTGCGAAAATTGTAAGGAAAATTCCGATAATCATGACAAGGTAAGCACATAATCCTATCTACCCAATCCGTAACAGACACCATCGAAATTAACTTAAAATTCATCGCCACCATCTTTAAAACAATAAGGGATAAGTTTAGCACCAAACAAGATACCGAAAACAACAGGACATACAAAATAAACTGTGCAAAATCCACCATCGTATACTTCGGCGAAACAACGAGAAATTTCAAAAATATTATGTGAACATCGCAAAGATATACTATATAACAAAAGTTTAAATACACTAGTGGTTCATAGTAATAAATTGGATCTAAATTTCAACTTAATGAATGCCACTCTGATCAGTGGAGAAAGTGTTCACTAAGAAGAAAATGCACTGAGAGTGCGTTAACCTCATAATTCTCAGCAATAACCACAAAATCAATCCAAAAGTAATTTCACCGATTATGACAAGAGTTACTTGGAGTGGACTGTTTTAAATTCTAACAGACATCAATGACTCCACTATATATATATATATATATATATATATATATAAACGTTCTGGTGTCTGGTTGTCAGATTTAATGAGGTACTTTAATTTATTGTGTCTCTTATCCTCAAATATCTCAACGTATTCTCCTAAAACACAGTTTTGTCTTTTTATGTCGTCGTTTAAAAAATTTTCCACTTCGCCTCATTATCTAAATTTTTTCGGGAACTATTATACAACCCCCACACACACAGAGTCAATATTATATCTAAACTGTGGTTTATAATGTTTAAATTACCCAACTGCAGCTACATTAGCTTTGTTTATAGATATATTTAATCAATTTGCCTATATTTCTGAGATGAAGTATTGTAATTATTTACTCTATTTACATTGTTCAGACTGTTGTCCTCATCTTTGATGTCATATTCACCTTCAATATCTGTCTATATTTCTGAGATGAGGTATTGTAATTATTTACTCTATTTACATTGTTCAGACTGTTGTTTTCATCTTCGTAACAATATTCACGACATTTCGGCCGCTGTACGACTAAGGAATGTGTACACCATCCCATACAACTGTAGTAAGACATATAAAGGAGAAACAGCCCCACCCCACAGGATAAGACTGCGGGATATAGAGTGAAAGTGAGATACCTTCCCTTTATGGGATGAGGTTCGATCAATAGACAGTACATTATTAAAAAATACGATCAATAGACAGTACATTATTAAAAAATACGAAAAGTCAAGGAATCAGCGCATATGCTAGAAGCAGAAAAATCTCAAGCATAGAAATATGGTAATCAGTAATACGGAGAGTTAGAGAAAAACAATAATAATAAAAAATTGTAATATGAGCTCTCACCAAAAAAGGAAAATGATAATTGAGACATTAGTCTAAAAAATTCATACACTGATGTCCCCAAGGACACATGTCCCAGTGTATAAAAGCGTTGTTTAAATCCAGTGAGTTGATTCAATACCTGTCTACAGCAGAGGTGATCAAAAAATTAGTGTTGAGGTAAAGGGAGAGAAATGATAAAGGTAATGATACTGAGAATGAGATATCTAGAAGAGACATGGCAAGTGAAACTAGTAAAATCTACACCTATGTACAAAAAAAAGGGTTCAGTTTTAAATTTTAGTCGGCCAAAACGTCATGATGACAACAGTACGAAAAATATAAACTGAGTAAATACTTTATTTACATAGAGATACTGTAAAACAATGCTTTGTAAAAAAGGTTTGCCTCGTTATTAGCACGTAGTATCAATTGTGCTCTTTGAATTCCGACGAGGCAAACTTCTAATAAAGATTAATGGATATTAAACTCATGTTTTTTACCAAAAACTGTCCGATGCATATATAATATTATACATATCATATATATATAATGCATTTATATATATATATATACATACATATATATATATATATATATATATATATATATATTCTTCATTTTTAAACGAGTTATTACGCGACTTAGGTTTCTACCATATAGTGTCTTCAGGCGATAACCTGAAGACACCACATGGTAGAAACCTAGGTCGTGTAATAACTCGTTTACAAATAAAGCATATTCAAAAGTTCTACAATATAATTGTACTGAACACTTTTTAATACAAATGTGCACAGGTCTAATTTTATTATGACCAAAAACTAAGTAATTAAACAATCAACACACACACACACACACACACACACACACACACACGCACACACACACACACGCTCGCACACACACACACACACATACACACACACACACATACATACATATATATATATATATATATATATATAATAGTTTTACATTTTCCCTCGCAGGTCGCACTAATCGAAGTTCCAAGCATAACGTAATGGTGATGAGCGCAAGCACTCAATGTGATATTTTCTCTCACACTCTCACCCTCTCTCTCTCTCTCTCTCTCTCTCTCTCTCTCTCTCTGTATATATATATATATCACACTTGATACGTATATGACCAATGAAGCCATACCTCAATCAACATACTGTCTCTTAGATTTTTAAATCATTCATCTTTAGTGATTCTCTGAAGAAGCTTATTAAAGTGAAACCTGCTAGATTAAAGACATTTCTTTTTTACTTGTTCTTTACTGATTCTATTCTTATACTTATTCTGCATCTATATATATATATATATATATATATATATATATATATATATATATATATATATATATATCCAACTTAATTTTACTGGTAGTTTTTCTCTTAGATATAAAAAAAGGTGTTGCTAAAAATTTCCCTCATATGATCGCACTGGAATTCATCCTTTCGGCAATTTTCTTTAAATAACGTGAAATAAATGCTTGTTAATAACGGTTTTCTAAACCATCTTATTGATTACCATATTAGACTTTTTTAATGTAACTAATACCACAAATACACTCAAATACAATAAAGTTAATATTTTTTACAAAAGTCAAATACAGAGCAACTATAAGCACGACGAATCTTCACTTAGAAACATTATAAAACATTACATAACTCTAGTTGACATAAACAGGAAAATTAAATTCTCTATTACGCGAAATTTTAAAACTCATTGTCAAAAATAATTCAGGATCTAAATTACAGAGAACAAATGTTATTACGAATTTACATGTCCTTTATAGAATAGTGATCTTGATCAATCTGAATTCGTAAATAATTACATTGGATACACTACTACAGGTTTAACCAAAAGTCTGACGTTACGCCTCTCTAACCTAACTTTATTAGGTCTCATTTAAATACACATGGTCATCTACCAAGCTATATTCGAAACATACTCGTCGATAATACAAGTATAATAGTATCATACACATGTAAAAACAATGACAAAAAAAATATGGAAGCAATCTATATTTTCAGTTAAAAGTAAAATAAAATTCATCTTTGATAATAGCCTGATAATGGCTTAAGAGATTGGATAAATAAAACATTTGAAGAATCTTTATATAACTTATGTACTGAAAAGAAAAAGAAAAAAATATTTGAAAAATTTAACCTCATCACTTTGTTATTTATTAACGAGACTTGCATGAAAGAGTGATTTCTGCTTAATATATATATATATATATATATATATATATATATACAGTATATATATATATATATATATATATATATATATATATATATATATATATATATATATATATATATATATATATATATATATACAGAGAGAGAGAAAGATAAAGAAAAAGAGACAGAGAGCAAGAAAACGAGTTCAGCTTCGATGAGTGAGGGTATCAGAATGGTGTATATAGAGATATGCATTCAGTTATTAACCAGTCAGAAATAAGATAGACCGGTATACAGTTGTATTAAATTTTCATTTGGAAGTCAGTCGATTACGCAACTCTAGTTTCAACCTTTCGGTATTTTGAAGCGTTTTATATCAACTTATTTTCCAACGTCTTTTCAAACGCACATAAGGAATTTTTCAAAACGCACAACTGGAATGTTAACTAACATTTCAAAATAAGGAATGATTTTTTTCAAGAATTGGAAACCTTTCCATCCGGGTTTGTATGAAACTAAAATATATTTTCTGGTATATTTACATATCAGTTTACGGACATTACTTAGGTCCTTTCATTTAGTAACCATTCTAGTTTAGATATAATAATAATAATAATAATAATAATAATAATAATAATAATAATAATAATAATATATATATGTATATTCAGATAAAATTCTGAAAATTACATTCGTTGTATGGCCATTTCGGCGAGAAAAAATCTTGCTGCCTCAGCAACGATCAAAATCAAAATTTTATTGCAAATATGAGATAGAAATTCACATTCCGGAAGTCATTCAAAATAATTTCATACAGAGGAAGTTTACTTTAAAAGAAAGAAGAAAGTAAATAAGAAAAATATTTATTTATTTATTTTTTATTTATTTAGTTTATTAGTCTCCGATCGTAACAAATACCCATTTCATAAAGATTTACATTTTCTCTCTCTCTCTCTCTCTATATATATATATATATATATTTATAGATAGATAGATAGATAGATAGATAGATAGATAGATTGACATAGAGTGAGTGAGAGAGAGAGAGTGACATATATACATAGAGAGATACACACACACATGTATATATATATATAGAGAGAGAGAAGTATACGCACACACAAGCACATATAGAGAGAGATACATAAACACACTCATATATATATATATATATAGAGAGAGAGAGAGAGAAAGAAAGATACACACACACTGACGCATATATAGATATTAACGATAATCAAAATATTTTGATGTATTGAGCAATGTCCATAAAAGAAAAGAAACGAAAAGAAATCCAACGAAAAATAAGATATATATATATATATATATATATATATATATATATATATATATATATATATATATATATATGTCTTTCAATCAATATTTAACTCGGGGGATATCCACCATCTTATTTTTTATTTTAATGACATGACCACTTCATCGGGCCAATTACCACGTGACTATAGGCTAATTAGTTTATTGGTTAATATAGTTTTTTTTTCGTCTATTTGCTGATAATGATGAGATTTGATGGCGGATTTTTGATGTGTAGCTCATTATTTTCATCAGGAATTTTTGGGTAAAAAACTATAGGTCAATGAAGAAATATAGATTTAAAAAATGGACGAAAAGAAAGGAAATGAAAAACTAACAGAGAATAAAATAGTCGGAGAGAAAGCAAATGCGTAAAAAGAATGGTAGTTAGAAAAACAGAAATGTAATCGCATCGATTTGAATGAAACTGAGATAAATAGAGAGTAATGGGAAGTGAATGAGAGTGAGAGAAACAGAGAAATGAGGAGGATCGATGAAGAATGAATGGGAAAAAATTCCGAATAAGAAGTAATGATTTGTAGAAAACTGAAAGAACGATGGAAAAGCGATGGGAAAAAAGAATGAAAATATGAATAAAAAAAAAAAGGAGATAGCCGAAGTGGAGATGAAGTTATACAAATAGAATAAAAAAGAAAGCAAAGACATTAAAAACGAAAGAAATGATTTGAAAGAAAGTAATTAAGAGAAAGTCTATAAGAAATTTAAATATAAAAAGAGAGTGAATAAGCAGAGAGGGAGGGTGAAAATAAAAACAAAGTGAGAGAGAGAGAGAGAGAGAGAGAGAGAGAGAGAGAGAGAGAGAGAGAGAGAGAACCCAAACCGTAAGAAGATGAATGAAGACGAAAAGATGTGAACGAAAGTTTGAAAGAAATATAAAGAAAAGGAAAGAAAGGATAAAATAGGTAAACGGAAATAATGAAAAGATGAAGAATGAAAGAGATTACATGGGTCGACATTTCTTTCGACTGAGATGCTATTGGGCAATGGGAACATGTTTCTGGACTATTTTTTCACGCTGAATCTAAAACTTTTGTCCATTTTGCTCCATTTTACACACACACACACACACACACACACACACACACACACACACACACATATATATATATATATTCATACACACACACATATATATATAGAGTGAGATTCACACACACACATACACACACACACACACACACATATATATATATATATTCACACGCACACACACATATATAGAGAAAGAGACTCACACACACACACACACACACACATATATATTCACACACACACACATATATATATATAGAGAGAGAGATTCACACACACACACACACACACTAACCAGCATCACTTCTATGGTTTGTTAGGGTTACAACGTTTCAGTTGTTATATAGAAAGTTTAAAACTAATTAATTCGTGTAAATTTTGTATCCCTATGAAAATGGAAGATTATAAGGAACGTTTTAGACACTTGATGCTTTTTTAATCACAAAAAAAAAATGCCATCTCAAGTAATAAAAATAATATATGCTATGTACGTTAATGAGTCTTAGCGAACAGAACTGTACGGAAGTGTTTCACTAAGTTTAGAATTGGTGATTATTGATGAAGAAGTCTCAGGCTATAGATGAAGACTAAATCAAGACATTGATTGAGAATAACCCGCATTACACAAAGCGAAAATTGTAAGAAACACTAAATTTAGCAAAATACACCATCCATGAGCATTTAGTGAAGCTTGGGTACTCAAATTGCTGGAATGATTGGGTATCACATGATCTGAGTGAAAAGAATCTTTTGGGTTGCATTTTTATCTGGGATTTTATAAACGCAGCGAAAATGCACCATTTCAAGCAAGTTGTGACGGGTAATGAGAAATGGGTCGTTTACAACAATGTTCAGCGAAAAAGATTCTTGGGGTGGGGTAAGCGACATGAAACAATATTTAACCCTCCCAAAACAAGACTTTATCTTAAGAAAGTAATGTTGTGCATCTGGTGGGATTGGAAAGAGATCTAGTACTGTGAGATTCTGCCAAGTAACCAGTTAAATGATTCTGAGAAGAGCTGTTCTCAACTAGACTAATTAAGGGCAGTAATTCAGTTAAAAAAAAAGAAAGGAAAAGCTTTCAGTATTGGCGAACAGGCAAGGTGTTGCTTTTTATCAGGATATTGCCAGACCTCACGTTTCTTTGGCGACCCTGCAGAAATTGTTGCAGTTTGGCTGGGATGTGTTACTCCAACAGATATTGCACCCTAAGATTTTCATTTATTCAGGTCCTTGCAAAATAATCTCAATGATATAAATGTTAATTATTTAAATGACATAAAAAAAAACCTTAATGAGTTCTTTGTCTGGAAATCATTGAAGTTCTGGGAAGAGGAAAACCGAAAGAAAAATGGAGAAAAATTGGGCAACAAAATGATTCTTATTTAGATAAATAAATATTTAATGGCATTCTTTTGTTTTGTGTTTTGATTTCTCTTAAAAATCAAGATGAACTTTCGGGACAATTCAATATTTTGAGATTTTATTTATCATGTCAAACCCCGATTTTCAAACTGAGTGCAATACCACATTTCAAAAATCGACCTTTCCTATAATTCAATTCTCTGGGGTGATCCTTTCCAATTCACTGTCCACACCCAAAATCTCACCGTTCTGTTTGCAGGGGCTTCAGAATATGCCGACTGTAATTCTGCAGAGGAGTCAACCCATGAAACGTATGAGGTATGAAATAAACTACAACCGGATCATGGATTTGACGATAAACTGCTTCTACTTCATAAATACTTTTGTTCACAGGTCCACCCTGAACCGGGGTGGTAGCACCTGATAGGGCCCCAGCTAAATAGTTAACCCCATACTGGGGTCAAAACACTATAAAAGTATAAAGGTATATTTTTGTAGTGGCGATTCAGCAACACATTTTTGGAGAAGAAAATGTTATCAACAATATATTTTTGAAGAAAAAATCTTTTCAGCAATATTTTTTTAAGTAATACATCTAACTTTCGATAAAACCTTCTTTACAAAAATACGTCAATGAAACCTGATCTACAAACTGACTTCTTAAATTGAACAAATATTCTATTCATACGAATTTATTATAAAAATCTTGTCGGCATTAAATAACCTGTTGAGGTTGATATCTTGTAAAATAAAACAAAACAAAACAAACCCAAAATCTCGTATCAGTTATTTTTTCCGAGTTATCCCTCGGCAAATGGTAGATCGGAGTTCAGTACTTGTGTTATAAAAGAGATATATTCTGGATCAGTGGGAAAAGCAAAAACGGCTTCGAATAAAATAAAATGATAAAAGAAACTGTGTTGACCATAAATACAAACATTAGGATGAGAAAACGAATTGACTAATAACGAAAATTTATCTCCGTAAGAATCGGACAAAAGAATGAACAACGAAGCTCGAAGAGAGAAAGATAGAAGTTTAAAGAAAGACGGAAAGAAAGCAAAAGGAAAAAGTCAAAAACGAATAAAAAAGAAAAATTAGACAAACAAGATAAAAAAGAGATAGGCAGGAAGAAAGCCAACGAAAGAAAGAGATAAAGGAATTCAAATGAAGGAACAAAAGAAATAAGGCAAAAAGTAGACAGAAAGTCAGCAATGAGGTTTAAATCAAGACAAAGAGAAGAAAAAGATATAAACGTTAAAGAAGAATAAAGACCAAAACAAATGATAAGATGTTTGTAATAATAAGTCAAGACAGAAAGTAAACGAATGGAAAGAGAAAGCAAAAGTAATAGAAAAATAGGCGTAAAATAAAAAAGGAAAGAAAGAAGGAACTAAAGAAAGAAAGATTAAGAGATATAGAGGAGGGAGAAGGCAAAGAAAAAAGTAGACAAAGAAAGAAAGAATGAAAAAGACAAAGTAGGCAAAAGTGAAAGATGAAGACGGGAGGCAAAAAAAAAAAAAAATAGTTGAAGGAAAGAGAGCCGAAGCAAAAGAGAAGAAAACGTAAAGACCGCAAAAGAAAGAAGGAAAAAGAAAGAAAGACATAAAGAAAGACAGCAAATGAAAGAGAAAGATGGAGAAACGCAAAAGAAAGAGAGAAAGAAAGCAAAAGAAAGAAAAAGACGGACAGAAAGCAAAAGAATGAGAAGAATACGGAAAGGAAAAAAAGACGGAAAAAACGAAAAAGAAGAAAAGATAGACAAAAAGAACCTAAAAGAAAGAAAGACGGTAAGAAAGCCAAAGAAAGAGAAAAGAAAAGAAAGCAAAAGAAAGAGCAGAATATGGACTAATAAACTAAATAAATAAAAAATAAATATTTTTCTTATTTACTTTCTTCTTCCTTTTAATGTCAACTTCCTGTGTATGGAATTATTTTGAGTGACCTTCCGGAATGTGAATTTTTATCACATATTTGCTTAAAAATTTTGGGAATAAAATAAAAGAAAGACTGGAGGAGTGCAAAAGAAGAAAAGATAAACAAAAAGAACCTAAAAGAAAGAAAGACGGTAAGAAAGCAAAAGGAAGTAAGAAGAAAAGAAAGCACAAGAAAAAGGAAGTTGGAATGAATGCAAAAAGAGAGAAAAGAGGAAAGAAAGCAAAAGTAAAACAGAAAGAAAGTGAAAGAAAGCAAAAGAACAACAGAAAGAAAAGAATGTAAAAGAAAGAAAGACGTAGAGAAAGCAAAAGAAACTAATAAAAATGACTAAAGAACGAAAACTTTCGCAGAATATCAATTATTCACAAGGTTAATACAATACGATGCTATATTTAAAAAGTTTCTTCGAGATCTTAATAAAATCGCTGAAGTACAAACATTTTCATTTTTCTTATATCTTTATTGATATAAATTTCTATCAGTATTTATTTTCATTTGTCTGTGTAGACATTAGTTTAATTTAGTTTAGTCTGGCATAAGGACAAAACGATTCGAGCAAAATTGTCGTTTTATCAAGTCCCTTTAAATTCTTATCCTTTATAACTCTAAGCCGTTCTGGGTCCGACGATAAAATTACATCCGGCAGCAAGACCTTTGAATGTGAGGTTTTGATGAGCGATGAACTATCTCTTAATTGCTGTTGTTTCCAGGTTCACCCTGACCTAGAGTGCCAGGACCTGTTGGGGAATTCAAACTGTGGGCAGGCGGTTAACTGCCAAACTGGGGTCGAAACATTATGAAAGTATAAAAATACGTTTTATAGTAAAAATACCAGCAATATATTTTTGGAAATGAAATTACAAATTCTTACAAGAAAATTAAATGTTGGTCCATAAGGAGTTGATGTGCCGCTAAACAAATGAAACAAAAATAACAAAGCAATGGCTACTCCCTCCCTAGTCGCTGTTCTTCCTTCCATTTACATAAGTTTCTTAAGTAGATTAGTAACTGTTACCAAAATCGTTTTTAAGGCAAATGGTACCTTCCAAAAGCTACGGAAAGTTTTAAAAACGGGGACATTTTCTTTGAAACAGAAAAAAAGAGTACTGAACTGCGATGCAATATCAATCTGTTTAAATGGCAGTGAATGCTAGACAGTTGTGTCAGTGAAGAGGAGACCCAAGGTAACAGATGTGGTTCTATAGAAGTATATCATGGACGGAACAAGTAATGAATGATCTGATATTGGTAACCAAAAACAAAAATTAGTAAAGAAAAGAAAAGAAAAAACAACAAACAAACAAAGAAACACTTTAATCAAAAAGAGACATTTAAAATTTCTGCGATACATAATGTGGAAAGTGAGGTTGAAAAGTTTAATACTTAAAAGGAACCAAATCTGTATATCCTTTTACCATAAAAAAAACAAAAAAAAAAACACTTATAATAGGTCCCTACTAATTAGACCAAGGGAAAGCATGATAAGGCAAACATCTATGTTTGTATTATAGTAACATTTGTATTTTGGTCGTATATATAAATATTAACTTGTATTGAGCACTTTTTGAAAATGATACTAACTGTGGATTATTGCACCATTTGTTCTTACTCGGTCTCTCTCTCTCACTCTCTCTCTCTCTCTCTCTGTTAACCACACACACACACACACACACACACACACACACACACACACATATATATATATATATATATATATATATATATATATATATATATATATATATCCAGGTGAAGAGAACCAACAGTTTCACAATTCCGAATTCTCCGGCGTTTACTTTTTTTTTTATAAAAGTGCTCAATACAACAAATATTGTAGAGCATAATATAAATAAATTTGATTTTTAATTAAAATTACATTGCAACACGAAAATTTCTTTGTTTTGAGATTTCTACCTCGTCATCAGGCAATGTTAGATCATTGTCGTTGGACAACAATGATCTAACATTGCCTGATGACGAGGTAGAAATCTAGAAACGGAGAAATTTCCGTGTCGCAATGTAATTCTAATTAAATATCAAATTTATATATATATATATATATATATATATATATATATATATATATGGAGAGAGAGAGAGAATGAGGAGATAGAGATAGCGATAGATATGGATAGTTTTCGACAAAAGTCGAAAGTAGTTACCCACTCATCATTAAACTAATATTGCAAATACGATTGACTAAAAAAAAAAAAATGTTTCTTCCTTCTTATTTTTTCACGGAGTGATTTTTACCCAGTCATTGCCGGATAAGTCTTCTGACGCATCTTGCTTATTACCGGTTATGAAAATCTTGAGTCACAAAGGGAGGCTAACCTGTCTCAACACCATGATTCATTCATTTAATAGGTAGACCGATAAATTAGTTTCCCGCAGGTGGGTTTTGGTGCGAATGGATTTTATTGGTTAAATGATGCGATAGATCAATGAAATGATCTATCGCATCTAAATGATCTATCATAAATGAAAGGGATACGAACATTTACTGAGAAAGAAATGTCCGCGGCTGTATATATAAGATTGTTAGCAATATTCGTTTTATATTTTTAGAATATTTGGAATGGTTTTGTTTACAATAAAATCATTAGTAAATCTATTGTTTTGTTTATAAAAAGCGTGTTTCAGAACATTTACAATTAGTTCCGCATTCCATAGCCGTCATGTGTTAAAAACCTGATTACTTACAACTACATTTTCCAGAATTTTCAATGAACAACATCCAACGTTGGCATAGAAACATTCTAAAACAAATTTTCAGACAAATTTGCGAAATTATGTGTTTGGTAATCATTTTAAAATTATTACAGACTGAGAATCCTTTATCCGATATTCTTAGGACTAGAAGTGCTTCGGTTTTCAGTCTTTTTCGAATTTTGGAATACAGTCTATTTAATTTGTATATAGCATCTATAAAATGTAGCTATTGAGGAATAGAACACAAACATAAACACGATATCCCTTTACTTTTCATAATAGAGCTTTTATATATACCCTAAAGGCAGTTTTATATAAATAACATATATCTGGAAATAGTTTTATATAAAAATGTAATACATTACATGCATACAGAGAGAGGTAATGGCGACAGTAATGTAATACTCACACGGAATTTTAAGTGGTGAAATTAAGATTTCACATCAAACTAATGCTTTGTACTTTCTGTGCATGTTAAATAAATAAATAAATAAATAAATAAAAATATATAAAAAAATAATTACTTACAAAAATATATAAACATCTTTAGTGAACACGAAACACCTAGTAAGTAATCTACGAACGAAGGTGTTGCTACGACAGAAAAAAAAGAAACTGGCGCCAAAGTAGGCTACGTAGCTGGGCTGGAGAACCACGACCCAGGGAAGATGAGGTCACTTACAACAGCTGCAGATCACATAGGAACCTTCACGGTGCTTTCTGAAATTTTCCATTTATTTTTTTATAATCATATCGTCCCAAGCAAAGCAGCTTACTGCCACTGGTGCGCAGGGGGTTACCTAGGATGAAAGTTATGAGAAAGAATGACAGGTTATTGGGGGTTTCAGGAAGTGGGTAAGAGAAGGATGAGAATACGGATGAGAGTGAAGTGGAAGGAGAAAGGAGCCTGAGAGAGAGGATGAAAGTTAGTGAGATAGAAGATGACTATTGATTTTAAATTTAGATTCTTGGAGATTGTAACTGTCGAGGAAGCAAGTAAGCGGAAGTGAATTCCATAGGCGGGAAGTGCGAGAAAAGAAGCTGATGGAGTAGAATTTGCGTTTACTTTTTTATTGGTTTCACAGTAAAAGGGTTGGACCTAGTTGCTAATCTTGTGACCCGAGTAAATTCATATATAGAGGGCACCAGGAAGCTAAGTTCATCGGAGAAGAAGCCGTGAGAGTATTTGAAGAAGCGACACGGGAAGGCTGCATTGCAGTGAGAAAGTGACTGCATCTGAGCTGCCAAATCGGGATTACAGATTCTCCGGTGGATAGCAGGGGTCCTTGACAAGGATATGGCAGCAGTATTTTTGTGGCAAGCCATCTCAGCACCAAAGAAACATTAAGATTTTGGAGGCTTTCGGATTTGGGAATTTCGGATAATGAATATTCAACCTGTACAAGAAATTGGGTGATTCATATTTTGTTTAATTTTGTCGAAAAAATTCTGATTTGTAATTGCATCATTAGTGAGTGCAGTGAAAATGAAATCTCTCGCACAGTAACTATTTAACCCCTTTTCATGCCCAGTCATATCTGCTCATTTATTTATTCTGGAATAATTTGCTACGTCATATCGATCTAAAATGACGGCAACATATGTGCACCTGCTATTAAGTATCTTACATTAAGACATAAGAAAAAACAAAAAACAAAATAACCCAAACCTCTAAGGATGAAAGGAAGGATATATATATATATATATATATATATATATATATATCAACCATGGATGAAAACGTTATAATTTCTTGTAATTTTAAAAATTGCGCGTTCCCTGCCACGTGTGATTTTAAAAAAAACACCGTTAAGCATTGAAACAAAACAAAAAAAAAAAATTGTCTGAAGACACCACTCATGGTAGAAACCTGGGTCGCGTAATATCTCATTTACAAATGGAAAATATTCAAAAGTTTTACAATATAATTGTGTTGAAAACTTTATAATGCAAATGTGCACTGGTCTAATTTTATAACCAAAAACTAAGTAATCAATCAATCAATCAATCAATCAATCAATCAATCTATCTATCTATCTATCTATCTATCTATCTATATATATATATATATATATATATAAACTACGTCTAAAGATTATATGCAAAAGAAGTATTGTCAAATATTTTATGTAAAATTTATAGATATGTGTTATCCAATGAAATAATTTGTACTATTATGTATAGCGAGTAAGCATGAAAGCAGTTAAGTCCCAAGTTTCAATTTCAGATTGATATTTAGTATTTTTTCAGTAATTATCGTAATTTGCAATGTCAAGAGATTATTTGCAAGAACTAGAATTTACTATTATGGCTGGTAAAAAGGAACTAACAATGAATGAAAAGAACTATATAATCAAAGAAATTAGCAAAGGAAAGTCTTCGCTTCAAATTTCTAAGGATTTGAAAAGGGATCATCGAGCAATCAAGAAAACATGTCAAATGGAAATTCAACCAATGAGATTTATCACATATCCGAGGAGAATTAATAAGAAACCCAAATGCGTCAAGTGCGTTCATATTTGAGGCCGCTGGAGCTCCTATAGTGTCAAGGAAAACAAGGTGGAAAGCATTATGGAAGTGTGATGATATAAAAAACCAAATAAAGAAACCCGTTTTAACAAAAAAACATAAGGAAAGAAGATTACAGTGGGCAAAAAATACATGGAAACTGATTTCAGTAAAGTGCTTTTTACAGACAAATCAAGGATCAACCTCGATGGACCTGATGGATGGGTTTGCAAGCAACATGACTCAAGAAAATTTTAAATGCCAACAAGGCGGTGGTGGGATCATGATATGGGCTGGGATTATTAGTAATGAGCTCGTGGGTTCATTTAAATTGAAAGACGGTGTTGAAATGAATTCTAAAAGTTACTGTGATTTCCTAGAGCAATATTTCTTTGAATGGCTTGATAAACAGTCTTTAGCCAAGCGTAGATTTATGATATTTATGCAAGACAACGCACCAAGTCATGCATCACAGTTTACTAAATCCTGGTCAAAAGAAAAGGGATTTGTTTAAGATTCTCTTATGGACTGGCTCTTCAAATAGCTGTGACTTAAATGCTATTGAGAACCTGTGGAGCATCCTCAAGAAAGATATTTATTCTAGTGGAAGGCAATTCAACAGCAAATGTAACCTCTGGGAGGCAGCTAAAGTTCCTGCAAACAACTTACCAGCCGCTAAAATTGCAAATCTAACATCAGATGTTGACAATAGGCTGCTAAGTGTTATTGAAAGAAAGACGCATTTGTGCAATAAAATTTAGGAGGTTCTTATTATTTTTTCTTAATATATCTTTTATTTTTAAAATAAAATATTTTTTGTATGTTTTTCCTTTAGGAAATGGACGAATTTGTTTTAAAATCTTTTCTTATTATTTTTTTTACATTAGTTTTACAATGTACTAGCAGTATAGCCCGGCGTTGCTCGGGTGTAATGAAAGCTTTAAAACAAATCCATGGTCCTGGAGTTCAGTTTTTTTCGTCGTAAACTGAATTTTGAAGGCTAAATAATTCCTCTGAGTAAATGGTATCATGGCTGAGACTAAGAACTACAATTATACCTACTTAGAGCCAAACCCAAAGCAAAAACTAAAATAAAATGGCTGAAAAAATACAAACATACAGGCAGATAAACAGACACACACAAACATCTTGCCTTATATATATATATATATATATAATTATATGGTTATGTGTGAATTTTACATTGCCACATAGAAATTTCTATGTTTCGAGATAGGTTCTCATCTTCAGGAAATTTTGATGTGGTTGTGCAGGTGATTTACATTTAAAACCCATTTAAATGTAAATCATCAGCACAACCATATCAACATTGCCTGATGATGAGAACCTATCTCGAAACAGAAATTTCCATGTCGCAATGTAAATTTGATACATAACCATATAATTATATTATATTAAGCTCTATAATACTCATTATAGTGAGCACTGTTTATAATAAAATAAATGCCAGAGTACTCAAAATAATAAATAAACCTTGAGTCCTTTTCACTTGGAATTAGTCTGTTTTGTTAAATTAGTTAAATTTTTTCCAACCAAAAACAATAGTTTTCTCTATCACTATATATCTAAGTTAATAATATTGAGTAGAATCTCTCTCTCTCTCCCTCTCTCCCTCCCTCTATATATATATATATTGTATCGAGGCAGCAAATAATTTTCTAAACATATACTGTTAAATATAAGGGACAATGAATGTCTATTATGTTTAATCATGAGCCATACTAAACGTCGTATTTTGGCTTTAATTTCAGTTGAAAATAAAGACAAAAATTCTCCAACATTTGGATAATTTTTTATTAAGTTGGTTACAAGATTTCGGCTCACATGAGCCATCTTCTGAGAGGTTATAAGAACGGTTACACAAAACCATAAACCATCATTGACGATTTTATCTTGTGTTGACATAAAACTCCGCTAAGCAACGACAATAGTTACCAAAAATAAACAAACGCAGTTCGCAAATTTGCATTGCGGTTCTATGACGTCACACCGCCTGATAGCGCGAAATGAGAACAAAACCATTAATTCAAATGCAATGTAATGTGTTATGACCAGCTTTAAACATGATTTTATTAAGTGTGGGTTGTTTGGATTTAATGTAGATGGCCTCCAATATCTGAAGGTCCTTTTTACTGTCTGATATTACCTACATGGTTATGTTTTCCTGAAAAATATTGTTTAATTGTACTCTCTCTCTCTCTCTCTCTCTCTCTATATATATATATATATATATATATATATATATACTGTTTATTTGGCAGCAATCTCTTTTATGCAAATTTCATTAAAATAAAACCGTTAATTTTTGTGTAATTTTTTATGCGATCTTATGATTTCTTTTTTGAGGGCGTAAATTATGTGAAAACTGTCCAAATATTTGTTCATCCGAGCACTTTAGGCTACACGTTTAGCCATTATCGATTCTCTCTTTCTTTCTTTCTCTCTCTCTCCCCATATATATATATATATATATATATATATATATATATATATATATATATATATATATATAGGTGCGAGAAGCCGTGAATGTTTTGCTTAAAGTGTAGATTTATTGTTAATGTTAATATTAAATGCTTTTTGTAGGACATATTAAATGTCCATGATGATATTTATGTCGCTACATGTGTTTCGAGTCTAAAGTTGAGTATCTTCAGGCGAATAAACTTGTAACTTTAGTAAATAAATATTGTGTGTATATAGATAAATGATCGGTGAGCAGGTCAGAAAGTTCATATGCGTGCGCGTTTTTTTTTTTTTAGTCTCTTCCGTTTTGGGAGTCAGTCACCTTTCATTGGCCACAAAGGAAGCGATTTAACATGCGAGTGTTAAAACAAACAAACAAAAAAACCTAGCAAACACCCATTCATATGAACTTTCTGACCTGCTCACCGATCACTTATCTATATTTACGCAGATATTTTGGCCATCAGAAAACATACGGATCTAGATATGTAAAATAACATGTTTATTCGCCTAAAGATAGTCAACGTTAGACTCGAAACACGTGTAGAGACACAAAAACCATTATGGACACTTAATATATTATACAAAAAGCAAGTAATATTAATGTTAATAACAACAATAAATCTGCAATCTAAACAAAACTTTCACGGTTTATCGCATTGTTTTCTTCTATATCAATTTATCTCACTGGAACAATCCCTATTTCTGTCGTCAATATATATATATATATATATATATATATATATATGTATATATATATATATATATATATGTACAAATAAATACACAATGATCTTTAATAGAACATGGATGATATATATATATATATATATATATATATATATATATATATATATATAATAAATTAATTATTTAGTTTTGGGTCATAATTAGATTAGGCCAGTGGACAATTTTATTTTCGATTCAATTATATTGTAGAACTTTTGAATATTTTTTCATTTGTAAACGTGTTATTACACAACCTAAGTTTCTACTTTTGGTGTCTTTCAAGCGATTTACAATAACAAGTTCTTGTAAATCGCTTGAAAACACCGAAATGTAGAAACCTTGGTTACAAATATATATATATATATATATATATATATATATATATATATATATATAAACCATCCGCAGACTGGCCTGTTTCACTATGTATATGTCTATATATATTTTTAAAACGCATAATTATTGTAAAAATATAATAATAAGGCACTGTTAAATAATAATAACTCGGAAAATAGTTTTCATAAATAAAGTTTAATAACTGGCAGTAGAGCATGAACTGCGCCTACGGTGCCTGACTATTGTTTCTCTTTCCATTCACGTGACAGGAGAGAAATATACATATGTCTATATGCAAATAAATACACACTCGCACGCACACACGTTCACACACACACACACACACATTCACACACACACACACACATATACAAATAAATGCACAGCAGACTTTATTATATCTGAATATTTGAGACATCAAAGTGACAATGGTTTACAAATACACGAAAAGTAGTACACCCGTGATGATAACCATTAGGTATAAGAGAATACAATATACATGCATAGCAGCCAAATGTGCACGATAAGTTTACACGTCATGATAAAAGGAGGTAGAAATATCTTCAGGTCGCGTAAACTAGTCTGCCCAGATAGCTTTCCATTAACAACTTGTTCCAAATATTTAATTATGACCCCTAGTCACCATAGAATAAATCAACCTTATTGATATTCGGGCATGATATTCCCCAACAACTCTCGCTCATGAACAAAAATGCGCCCTACGTCAGCCTCTATAGGACATGCGCAAATGGTTAGCGCTAGGCAACTGACAAGCTAATCTGCGGTAATGGCCATAAAGACAAATCAAGGGCATATTAACCCTGCCAATCAGTCATTTTTTAATAGATTTTTTTTTAATCCAACGGCATTAAATGTTATTTTTAGTGCCGAGATGTATTTGAGTTGCTAGCCCTGTTTTTCTGTTTTCTTAAACATTGAAATTAATAATAACAGGATTTTAGTAGGACTTCTTGATTTAGGCTTGTTGATATTAATTTCACTATTTAAGTAAATAATAATAATAATAATAATAATAATAATAATAATAGTGGGGGAGATAGAAAAAACATGAAATGGAGCCATAACAACACACCACGACCTGCCTTAGGTCTTCCCGCAGACTTGGTAAGTACTGCGACCATACCAGAAATCAAAATATGATGAAAAATGACATAATAATAATAATAATAATAATAATAATAATAATAATAATAATAATAATAATAATCAATTTCATCAAACAGTGCATGTCTATATGGAAAACAACCCTTTACCTCAATCATATAAATGGAACCTATAAGTCTGATGAAATAAACATCAAAAGAGGTATATTTCAAGGTGATTCTTTATCTCCCTTACTATTCTGCATATCATTAATAGCACTAACCAGTCAACTTAATAAGACAGAATGTGGTTATAAAATAGGCCAAAAGAAAATAAGCCATCTATTTTACATGGATGACTTAAAGTTATATGCTAAGAATGATAATGAGCTGGAAGGTCTTCTGCAAACTGTAAAATGCTTCAGCGAAGACATTGGAATGAAATTTAATTTGAATAAATGTGCTAACGCTACAGTTTTACGTGGATCAATACAAGAAACATCCTCAATTAGCCTAGACCCTGCTGTAACAATAAAAGAATTGAAACCAGAAGAAGCTTATAAATACCTAGGTGTAAATGAGAGCGAAAAGATTCACCATAAAAAAATGAAAGAAATAGTGCGTAAAGAGTACTATAGAAGGCTACGAATGATATTAAAAACTGAATTAAATTCTCAGAACAGAGTTATGGCCATTAATAGCCTTGCAATCCCAGTTGTCGAATATAGCTTTAACATCTTAAACTGGACTCTAAACGACATCAGGCGAATGGATGCTAAAACAAGAAAGCTTCTTTCTAAGCATAGGATGCATCACCCAAAGGCTGATGTGGACCGTCTATACATACCCCGTAAAGAAGGTGGAAGGGGTCTTATTCAGCTGGAATTGTCATACAAGACAACAACTATTGGCTTACTAACATACATAGAAACAACAAAGGATTGGATGATACAATTAGTAAAGCAACATGAAGAAAGAAAGAAAAAATATTCAATAATAAAAGAAGGCAGTAAATACAAACAAGAATTACAGTTAGTAGATTCTGTAGAAAAGCAAAACAGAAGCCAAGAACCAACTATTGCGGCAAAAAATATGAAAATGAAAGCCAAAGATAAAGCTCTTGAAAAGATGAAACAGCGCTGGCAAGACAAACCTCTGCATGGCCAATATCCAGTACGTGCCAATAAATCCAATGTTGACAAAGTTAATACTCATCGATGGTTACGTGCATCTGGATTAAAGTCTGAAACTGAAGGATTTATACTTGCAGCACAAGACCAAAGTCTTTTCACGAGAAACTTTCAGGCAAATATTATGCATAATAATATGGATCCAAAATGCAGGTTTTGTGATAAACACCAAGAAACAATAGACCACCTAATCTCAGGCTGTTCTGTGCTTGCCCCAAACGAATATAAAAATCGCCACGATAGAGTTGGGCAATATTTATATTGGGCAATGTGCAAACATTATGGAAAAGCTGTAAACAAACACTGGTATGAACATCATCCAGCACCGGTTACAGAAATAGAAGATGTAACCATTCTATGGGATTACACCATCTACACAGACAGAAAAATTGAAGTAAACAGGCCAGACATTATTGTTAAAAACCAGAAGGAGAAAACTTGTCTATTAATTGATATGGCTTGTCCAGCGGATTGTAACATAGCAACCAAGGAATTTGAAAAACTGTCAAAATATAAAGACCTGGAAATTGAAATAGAAAAAATGTGGAAATTGAAAACAAGAGTTGTGCCAGTGATAGTAGGTGCACTTGGAATGATAAAAAATGGAACAAAACAACACATTGAAAGAATCCCTGGAAACCCCAGCTTAAGAGATATACAAAAAATTGTCTTATTAAGTACAGCCCACACACTAAGGAAAACGTTATCTATGTAATGCTGGGGATGATAGGGAAGATAGAAAAACATGAAATGGAGCCATAACAACACGCCACTACCTGCCTTAGGCCTCTCCGCAGACTTGGTTGGTAGTGAAACCAAAGCAGAAATCGAAATATGATGAAAAATGACATAATAATAATAATAATAATAATAATAATAATAATAATAATAATAATAATAATAAACAGAAATAACAGCTCAAACTCTAGTATCCATTAAAAATATTTATAGTCATAAGAAATATTGCCAATAATTTATTATTATAATTATTTGATTTGTATACAAATTTTCTTTCAGGACCCAAGCACAAACCTAAGGTCCGAAATGGTTTTATGATATTTTCCACTGATTACTTTTGAAGAAAAAACATCACACATATTTTACAAAGGTAAAGCTTTTTCGTAATGTGTGAGCTCTACTCACGAGTAATTTTTTTTCATTTCTTTAAGGCTTGAGATACCAAGCTCCCTTTAATGAGTCTATCGGAATCTTTTCCAACCAAACTGAGGGCCCCAACTACAACTGGAATCATTCTGTCTCATTTTTGAGACTTCCACTTCAAGATCCACGTATTTTGCTATTTTTTTTTAAGATCTTCAAAGATACATTAGAGTTTGCAGGAATTGCCATGTCAATAATAAAGCCCTTTCTGTTCTTATGATCTTTGATCAGGATGTCTGGGTGATTAGCTTTGATTGTTCTGTCTGGGCATATTGGAAAGTCCCACAGAATTGTTACAGATTCTATCTCTGCGAAACACCGTGAAACGTGATACATGATCAATTGTTTCTAAATATTTATCACAAAATCTGCATTATTATTATTATTATTATGTCATTTTTCATCATATTTCGATTTCTGCTTTGGTCTCACTACCAACCAAGTCTGCGCGGAGACCTAAGGCAGGTAGTGGCGTGTTGTTATGGCTCCATTTCATGTTTTCTATCTTCCCTATCATCCCCAGCATTACATAGATAAAGTTTTCCTTAGTGTGTGGGCTGTACTTAATAAGACAATTTTTTGTATGTCTCTTAAGCTGGGGTTTCCAGGGATTCTTTCAATGTGTTGTTTTGTTCCATTTTTTATCATTCCAAGTGTACCTACTATCACTGGCACAACTCTTGTTTTCAATTTCCACATTTTTTCTATTTCAATTTCCAGGTCTTTATATTTTGACAGTTTTTCAAATTCCTTGATTGCTATGTTACAATCCGCTGGAAAAGCCATATCAATTAATAGACAAGTTTTCTCCTTCTGGTTTTTAACAATAATGTCTGGCCTGTTTGATTCAATTTTTCTGTCTGTGTAGATGGTGTAATCCCATAGAATGGTTACATCTTCTATTTCTGTAACCGGTGCTGGATGATGTTCATACCAGTGTTTGCCTACAGCTTTTCCATAATGTTTGCACATTGTCCAATGTAAATATTGCCCAACTCTATCGTGGCGATTTTTATATTCGTTTGGGGCAAGCACAGAACAGCCTGAGATTAGGTGGTCTATTGTTTCTTGGTGTTTATCACAAAACCTGCATTTTGGATCCATATTATTATGCATAATATTTGCCTGAAAGTTTCTCGTGAAAAGATTTTGGTCTTGTGCTGCAAGTATAAATCCTTCAGTTTCAGACTTTAATCCAGATGCACGTAACCATCGATGAGTATTAACTTTGTCAACATTGGATTTATTGGCACGTACTGGATATTGGCCATGCAGAGGTTTGTCTTGCCAGCGCTGTTTCATCTTTTCAAGAGCTTTATCTTTGGCTTTCATTTTCATATTTTTTGCCGCAATAGTTGGTTCTTGGCTTCTGTTTTGCTTTTCTGCAGAATCTACTAACTGTAATTCTTGTTTGTATTTACTGCCTTCTTTTATTATTGAATATTTTTTCTTTCTTTCTTCATGTTGCCTTACTAATTGTATCATCCAATCCTTTGTTGTTTCTATGTATGTTAGTAAGCCAATAGTTGTTGTCTTGTATGACAATTCCAGCTGAATAAGACCCCTTCCACCTTCTTTACGGGGTATGTATAGACGGTCTACATCAGCCTTTGGATGATGCATCTTATGCTTGGAAAGAAGCTTTCTTGTTTTAGCATCCATTCGCCTGATGTCGTTTATTATTATTATTATTATTATTATTATTATTATTATTATTATTATTACATAAAAATGAGGGAAAGATGTATTGGTTGCTTTCTGTATTTTCAATTATTAAGGGTAAAAATCCCGAAAAAAACTAACATGAACCAATAGGAATTAAAAACTAATGTAATAGCAGCCTGATCTCCCCTGCTCTTTATTCGCTTATTGACTTCGATTTTTAAATGGATGCATCGTTAATAAATTGAGAAGACCAGACTGCATGACCAATAATTACATAGTCAACTCATGTTTTATGTTATCGAATAGATTTTCGGGAATGAGAAGAAGAAGGAAAAGAAGAAAAGAAAGATAAGTAGTTAATATAATAAACGCTCTATCCCTACAACTTTTTGTTCAAATGAAATATAGATCCAAAAGTTTTAGTCGCCTGAGCGTGATAACACATAAAATGAAACGTCATAAAAATGAAATTTGACACATTTTACCGGAAATGATTGACCGGAAGAATAAAGTAAAAGAAAAAAATAAGAAGGAATGAAATTAGGTGCATGTTCACAAAAATTTAATAGGTAATAAATATCAGATTCACCTGAATTAAATATATTATTCCCCGGTTGAAATGACAAGGGTGACATAACATGCACCAATTTTTTTTTATATGGTTCCATCTGTCTAGGCGTTAAGGTCATTGTAGGGAAGTAGTTTAAGTAAGTGTCTACTCGCTTGCTGTCTTCTCTATCAGACATCTTGACATGGGCACCTCGACGTAGTGTAATGGCTGTCTTGATAGAATTGTTCCAATAGGTAGTAAGTTCGATCCTCACTGGGTACCCCATATTTCGGCCATGTACCACATGTAAGCTACATTTAGAAAATCACTAATCATATCAGCGACAAAACATTAATCAGCAGTTGGAAATAGCCGTTTCCATACATGAAACATTCGATAATCATTGACCAAACAGTCAGTCAGTTAAGTGCCATACGTGATACACATTTGGGCGATCATATCTCGAAAGAGACATGACTGACTGAGTAGAGAATTTTCCCGCAGTAGGTTGCCATTACTTTTAGTTTTGTACTACGCATAAATTCATAAAGTTTAGGTGCCATAGAAAAAAAAATTCATGAGAACAGTTACCAAAAAAATATTTATGAAAGCTATACATTGAGTCAGATGCCAAGTCAGGTTCAATAATATTGCAGATTCTTCTTTTATCAAGAATATCTAAATATATATCAGGAGTACCAGAGCAAATGTGGCAGCAATATTCAAAACAATGACGAAGGGTAGAATTGTAAATATGTTAAGATAGAGTTTGGTAAGAAAAATTGTCTAGCACGACACTGTGAATCAACTTTCCTAGCAGCAGACCTAACAATTGTAAAACTCCCCAAGCCTTCTTTCTTCATTATGTGCCCTAGGCTTTTCAATTGTCTCCTTTGGGTTCTATGTACAAGCGTAAGGGGCTCATTATGGTCATAGATAGCATTATTCATTGTTATCGAAATTAGTATATCTCAAACCTTTTATTTCAAACAAATGAAAATTTAACCGTTTATATCAAAGTTCCAGATATAGTATAACAACGGATTTAGGAACATAATGAATTAATAAAGAATGTTCCAGTTTCGATACGCTTTGATTAATGTTTATAGTTTATTATTATACCAACGCCAACAACGCTGTCTCCAAAATGATCACAATAAGTGGCGTTCTCTGTTATCAATACTGGCCATTACATCCCTTTACACCGAAATGAGTAAACATTGACATCAGATGTATTTCCATTAATTATTGAAACTGGAGAGAATATTTCCAGAAAATAACTTTTTCTAACTGTTCAATATTTCCCATGTGTGAAGCAGAAATTTACTCTAACCACGTTTCACTGGGAAGCGATTTCAAACTAAACGTTTTAAAACGTTTTCTACAAGGAGCCAACGCTTTCGACGTTGCAGGGACAATGCATCCACTTCTTCTGCATCACAACGTCATCGAATCACATTACAGGCTTCCGTAACACCAGCCCATGTTCTTCCAATTGAACATATATCATTCCTGTTTATTGGCAAAATTGACCAAGTATTAATCCCATTTTACAAATACAACAAAAACTAATACTTACCTCGAAATTTTTTTAACTTACGCATCATAGCAATCTCATACTGGAGCGTTTTGAATAAGCACTTGACCTTACCATTTCAACATAACCACTAAAAATACCAAGCAACCCTATGCTATACATCTAGTATACTATAATAGTTTGTTTCAACTTCAGATTTCTCCGTCCAGAAGCTTACCTTGGTTTGGATATTTAAAGAAAAACCAACGAGGTTAATGTTACATTATTTAAACAAGGCCCTTTATTTGACTGCAAAAATAACATAACAATTAACACGATCAACAAAAAAAGCAAATTCTTTTCTACAAACTAAATATAGACAGAAGTGGCGAATTATTTAATAAGACACTTGGTTCGATAACTTCTCTACATCAGGTGAAATACTTGTTGACGACCGGAGCAAAACATCAAACAACCTTGCTTTAATCAACTCTTAGTATATTTCATTTTCGAAAAAGTTGTTCACAAACATATTCTAAATATATTTCCAAATAATGATATCATCATTTCGGCATTATTTAATAGGCTTTTATATTTTCTGCTTGGCAAACATTCCTTGTAGAGGACAGTAGTGGATTCGGAATAAAATTTTGATTTAAAAAATCGCCGAATTATAAATCGATTAATTTCAACCGATATTTTTCTGCCACTTACTCCATAAAATAATTAGATAATTAGTGTCTAAGTATTAAGTTAGTGGGCCAGACAAAATCCATCGCCACCCAGTTGTGGCCCGAGGGTTAGAGAATGCTGACCCCTGATGTAAACGAATGAAAAAAAAATTGGAATTAAACAATCATAGGGATGGAAAATACAGAATGAGGAATGAAAAGAAAGAAAGAAAGATAGATAGAGAGAGAGAGAGAGAGAGAGAGAGAGAGAGAGAGAGAGAGAGAGAGAGAGAGAGAGAGAGAGAGAGAGAGAGAGATAAAAGGCCAGAAAATGCGGCGTGAGAAAAGTGTTCAATCTGTTGTTACTGATATCCGTAATCTTGAGACAAGTTATTGTCGCACTGTTCCAAGCAAAGATAAACCGATAACACTGCCAGGACAAGTTGGAAGTTCACGCACTGGAACAAAGATCAGCCTCTGATTCATAAATGATCTTGAGTTTTCTCTGACGACGCTCGCACACCACTAAATACTTTGGTTTTCGATCCACCGTTGTTTGAATTCTCGCAAACGTCACCGACGTCAAGATTTCTTCTCCCTTGCTTCAGCCCCATATTTATCATACCGACATCACGGCCGGATTCATCAATTAGCGTTCTTCGCTTTTGTTCCCAGTTACCCAGGCAAATGACATTCTTCAGTCAGACCAATCAGTACAAACTTGCTATTGGTCGAAATACGCTAAGCTGTACAAAAACCAGTTACAGAATATACAATTTTGACCTATTCCAACGTGAGGAAGGGAGATTCATGTCATTTTTAATTAACAAAATACCGCTACTACGTGTCATGTAATTAGGTAAGAGACTTATTTTCCTTTGTACCAGATACAAGCCATTCTGACTTGCTTGTTTCTACGTAATTGTTCACCACAGCCTCCCATTTCATGAGACAACGTAAAGGGAAGATGGAAAGTTGAGTTGACCTGTTAAGAGCAATATATATATATATATATATATATATATATATATATATATATAAAACTGATGCAACGAACAAAGAGTGATTCTCTCTACTTGCCTATGAATGCGGTGTGAGTATATTTTAATGGGTCCATGATTCATGCATAATTTGATCTATCGGTAGTCTAACTTTGTTATAAACACTCCAAACCCCGTTGGAGCTATCCAATCTTTATGCCAATCCTGCTTCTACCACAGTATCTTCAGTTTATAACCCATAAAAATCCAAGTTAAAATTAGAGGAGGGTTCCATATTGGTCTTCTTTGCTTTTTTATCCACCGAAGATGAAGATGTGGGCGATCGTAACTCTCCACAACTACTTCTTCGAAGCTTGAAGCTGCGTTTGACCGTTTTCGCTACCTCTTTGTCTACTGCATGTCCTCCATCAAACAATCACAAAATTGCCACTTCTGCTGTTAATGTCTTGTGAGTATTATATTTTCCAAATTCTCTCTCCTCATAATTGTTCACAGAAATTTCAAATGTTGATTTTTTATTTTAAATATATTTTTTAGTTCATGCTTTCTTTAAAACATCTTCATTGCTTAGATGTTCATACAATGTCAGTCTCAGCAGTCATCTGTAGAACGAAATCTTTTTGAACTACAAACAGGGAATCGTGATAACTTGAAAGTTAGCCGCTTTTCAACTGATGTTCTTCACATTCAAAATTTACCCTAGTTTATTTTTAAATCGACCCCCAAAATTTGAAAGTAAGCAAATTCAAAATTTCCATTGTCCCCGATTCTGGAAATCTAGCATAAGTGTTAATGAATGATATCAACTCATTTAGTTAGAATGATTCGGATGGTTTGTGAGGAAAAACGGCTCACTTTCCTTACAGGATGTCGGGTTATTGTGGAACCGTATTCGGCGCTATTTTTCTCAATTGCATTCGGTATTAAAGCTATACTTGATGGTGGTTATAATATGTCATGGAATTAAGACATTTTTACACACTACCAGGCACAAGTGTCTAGGTTCTCACATAAATAAAGGTCTTGTACAACACTATTTACCCGTAGGAGCATCTATAAATAAACATTTCTTGTTGTATATGGTGTTATTTAACATTCCCTAAAACACACGCGCGTGCACACTATGAAAGATGTCTAACATAGGTGTACTTTGAGCACGTGAAACATAGTCACTTACATTAATCCAGTAGTCTCATTAGAGCTTCATGGCAACAATGAAGACATTGCTGACGGTTTCTTTATGGGTGAATAAAATACGCTTGCTCAAAATGCTACTACAAGTAAACAATTCCCAGTCTAACCCACTGTGCTAGGTGACCGATGACCCAACAGGAAGTGAATGTGAAGATTCCCAAGTGAATTTACAGGTTTTACTATACTACGTTATAAAGATCAGGGAAACCTGTGGATATTATTTGTTTTGATAGGATCAAATATTAGATCCACGATCTTTATTAAACCTGAAAAGTTGCAGCCTAAACACACACACACACACACGCACACACACACACACACACACACACACGTATATATATATATATATATATATATATATATATATACACACACACACACACTACCGGCCATAATTACTAGTTTTTTTTAAAGAAATGATGAGTTTCATACTATTTTTAGTATTTATTGCCAAGTGGATAAATGAAAATAGAATGGTTCTTTTGTTAATACTGCACAATACCATGTTAGTCCCCTTCTTCTTATTGTCTGGCCGAAGCAAAGACTTCGTAGCTGCCTTGTAAAATTTTGCAAAAAAAAAAAAAGAACCATTCTATTTTCACTTATAATTATCCACTTGGCAATAAATACTAAAAATAGTATGAAATACATCATTTGAAAAAAAAATTGGGGGTGGCCTAATAATTATGGCCGGTAGTTTATATATAAGCATAAGCACATGTATATATGTTTGCGTATTCTACATATGTATATTACATACTTAATTATATTATTTACAAATATAATAATTACTAATATTTCCTTAGAACTGATCTATCATATAATATTAATGTAATTTTTAATTGCTGTAATTAAAATAATTATATTTTGTAATTATATTAATTCGCTTTTTTGTATGTAGTTATATCAATGCATATATTAGTTTTAGTCATCAGTAATTTCCGTTTTACGGAAACAAATAGTAATGACGAATATATCATCCTAAACTACTAATCATATGTGGCAGTTAAAAATAAATCTGGACCTTAGTATTTGACACAGCAATGGCAGCATACACAGAGGATAAAATGAATAATGTCGTTCCCCTCCATAAAAACGCAAGAAACACGAACAGCAGGAATTATGCTGGAAAAATTTGGAACTCAAACAGGCATTTTGGTTTACATAGAGAGTATATTTTCCAGAGAACATTCCTCGTATGAGTTAGTTTCACTTTGATTATTCCCCGTTTCGCTGAAAAAGGACACAAACGTGTCCGAAAATTATGACTATAATTTTTTCTCTTTGTGCATTAGCTTAGTTAAAATGTTAAATAATAAAAATAAAAATATTGCTAAAATTTTAATAATTTTCTTGGCATTTTATCCGTCAAAATTTATTAAACAGCCTACTATATATATATATATATATATATATATATATAGTAACCAGTAAATCTGTGGAAAATATATCCGTAGTAAAAAGAATCAAAAATTAGATTTTCAATGAAATAAAATATCTTGTCAGCATGATCAAAATTATTAGAAGAAATTTAATGTAACTGGCTTTTTGATCAGCCCATATCAAAGAGATTTATTTAGATAGGTTTAAAATGCTAAATAATAAAACAAAATTACCAATTGTGTACTTAGGGTAATATTTTCAACTGAGATTATTTGGAAATATATTGAATCAATTGTTAGATCGACTGCTTGAAAAGTTGGTTCACTGTGTCATGCAAGACAATTTTTTTTGTCAATCCTTTTTGCACATTTATAAATCTACCATTTGTCTGTGCATTGAGTAGTTCTGTCATATCTTGTTTTGTACACCTATTACAGGGTATGGTAGAAATACCTGCCAGATAATGGTGTGGCAATAGTGTTGTCCTTTAGTTAATATTTTACCATTTCATGAGAGGCATTTCTGTTAAACCCTGTAATATCTTAAGATTCTTGACAAAGTTTAAAGAAGGGTCTGTAATATCATTGATCCTGACTTGGTATCTTTAATTTGATCATTTTCTCACTGATCTTACATTGCTTCCCTCTGGTGTTTCTATTGATATTTTCATTGCAATTGTTGACTGAACTGCATAAATATAAGTGTAAATTGGTAACTAGGTTTCACCAGTTTTACTGTAGAACTAGCTAGATACAACCGTATCTTCTATTTTGACAGTTTATTTTCTTGTGGAAATCCCTTCACGTTTCTTGTTATTCTGTTACTTAAAATTTAAATGCAATGCCAGTCATCATTTTTTATCTTCTTAAATTTTGTTCTTTGATAGTCTTTTCTCCACATTAAATTCTTCTTATTGTCTTTCACTTCCAGTAACCCCTTACATCTTAGTGGAATTATTGCCATCTTCTGTCTTCCTGAAACCTGTTCTTTTATTCTCCTTTCTCCTCACTAAAGTCTTCTCATTCTCTTTCACTTCCCGTAACCCCTTGCATCTTCGTAGCATTATTGCCATCTTCTGTCTTCCTGAAACCTGTTCTTTATTGTTTTTTCTCCTCACTAAAGTCTTCTCATTGTCTTTCACTTCTAGTAACTCCTTACATCTTAGTGGCATTATTGCCATCTTCTGTCTTCCTGAAAGCTGTTCTTTTATTGTCCTTTCTACTCACTAAAGTCTTCTCATTCTCTTTCACTCCCAGTAAATCCTTATATCTTAGTGGCATTATATCCATTATCTGTTTTTCTGAAACCTGTTTGTTGTACTTTCTCCTCACCAAAGTCTTCTCATTCTGTTTTACTCCCACTAACCTTTTGTATCTTCCTGGCATTGTAAACTTGCTTGGAGTGATTTTTTTTTTTTGTAAGAATGAAAAATGTGAATTAAAATTAATCTTTATCAATCATCTAAAAACAAACAAACATTAGAAACAGATGATAGGCCAATTTTTTCTATTTCCAGGCAGCAATTGTCATTTTGCAATTATCTGGGATTTTCTTTAATCCATATTGAATTATTTGTTTTTATGGCTCCTCAACCTTTTTCAGGTTACTGAAAGACAGAAAATATTCTTAGAATATACAACATTTTTTGAGATATAAATATCATTTTTTTTTTGTTTCTTTTTAAGATAAGAACATAGTGATGTAAGTCCTACTAATTAACCCATAGCTGAGGAAGGAGAAGAGATAGATTGTTACAATCCCCAGGGCTATTTTTTGTGTATAAATTATTATAATGGACCTGAATGGAATTGGACCACGGCTCTCTGATTTCCAACTCCAATCTGTTGTTCATTAAACCACCTGCACATCCAAGCTTATAACATCTGGTATTTCCACCTGGTCACCCACATAGGTACTGACCATCATCTATGTTTCTTAACCTTGGTGATTGTGTAAGAACTGGTGTTTCAGCATCATATGACAGCATGGCCTCTGATTGGCAACGTACTGTTTTATCTTGCGTTCGTAGAAGTATTTTCTTTTCTAGACATAAAGTGTGAAAAATTGTTCAAACTTTCTATACGTACGAGCGTTTTCGGTTAATTTATCAGCCATTATAAATGTTTTTTTTATTATTTTTAGCTGAAAAAGAAGTTCAAGTTTCGCAGAAACAACTTCCACTCGTCATATTAACACAGATATATTCAGTTAATTAACTTATATTGTTTATTTATTAAATATTTATATATTAAATATTTTATCTATTTCTTTTTTTATTTATTAAATATTTTAAAATAAATTTATTAAAATTATTTTATCCATTTTAAATATTGCTGATCGTTTTTTTAATATTTTGCTTGCCTCTAAACGCATTAACCTCATCTGGCTGACGTGCAGTGTTAGGCGTTAACGATGTTCGTTTTATATGTGGGTGTAAGAAAAGAACAAACAATGAAGGCACCCTGCACGTATGCACATCTGCGCAGACGGGTGCATGGGTGCGAATGATGCACACACGCACACACACACTATAAAGAAACTTGCACCAACCATAAGTGCTTCTAAAGATAAAAAAAACAAAGCTTATTAGAAGTCATTTGTTGATACCCCCTGATTTGTGGACAGACTGGTCCGTCTACGAAACTCAGTAATCGGTATGCTGAGGATAGCATCATTCAGCTAAGCGACAAACCTTTCATTTTTATCTATCTATCTATCTATCTATCTATCTATCTATCTATCTATCTATCTATCTATCTATTTATCTATCTATCTATCTATCTATCTATCTATCTATTTGAATGAAACAACGTAACCGCTATCTATAGCTGTCTGCAATTCACTTCCGGTCAAAATTTAAAATTTCTACTCTTGGACGTTTCAATTTCTTCCCTTTCTTCCCTCTCTACATTTTCTCACTTTTTTTCATCTTTAGTTTCCTCTTCACTTTCTACTCCTTCTGTATCTTTACTTTAACTCTCTTCTTTTTCTTTAGAGAAGTACAATTATCTCTTTTTTATTTTTTTGCCAAAAACATCTTGTAAAAAATGTTAATATCTATCTGCAATTCATTTCCGGACAAAATTTAAAATTTCTCTCTTTTAGCCATTTCTATTGGCTCTTTCCTCTCTATATTTTATTACTTATTTTCCTCTTCACTTTCTATTTCTTCTGTATCTTTCCCTTTCCTCTTTCTTTTCCTTTTTTTAATTTTTAATCTTGTGTTTTAATTTTTAATCTTTTCTTCCCTCCTTCTTTCCCCACTTTTTAAATATCTTTTTGCCTTGTACAAAATAAAACATAAAAAAAATAAAAAAAGGAAAATGGCGTTTTTAAATTTTTCCCCTAATAAAACGTTTATTACACCATTATTAACTGCCTGATGAGACATTGTTCTTTCAATGTCGAAACAAAATGTACAATTTTGTAGTAGTTTGTAGTTTGCGCATGTTCTAAAGTCATAATTAATAATAATAATGTTATATATGCAATAGAATAGATGCCACTTCGTTGTCGAGTATGACATCACAAAATCTGAACAGATATGGTTCTTTAAGCTGGAGAAATTGTTTTAAGAGTACCTAAAAATCCACCATTGAATAACTTTATTTGATTCGGCCAGCCATTTAATTTGTCTGCGCATGAAATTGTTCAAATGGAGGAAGAAGTTTCACTGAGCCAGTCGCAATCTCTAAGCAAAAATAGTACATACCCCAAGAGAACTATCTTCATTAGAGATCGTCAACCTGCAGTTTTCCTTTTCCTAAGTGGGTACCTTAACGAAGAATAAATAGTACAAATCAGTGTGATTACCACGAGCCTGGACACCAACCCAAGTATTTCTATATCTACTTCTATATATATATAGTCTACTCCTATTTGTGTGATTTATATAAAGGAATAATATTTATTTGACGATATTGTAAGCTTTGAAAAAACCGCAGTTACTTCCGTAGTAATTTTTTTTATTGAATACATCGACCTTAACTTAGTTGTATATAAAAATGTAATTATTTCTTAAAACATATCAATCTCCTCAACTTAACCTCGACAAAGTTGACCTTGCCCTCTTTCAACCATCAACCTCCACCCGACGTATCTCCAGTCAACATTTCTCGAAACTGCCGTCAGTAGACCAACCCTTAATCATTGTGGGGCCGCCTTCAGTTCCAGTTTGTCAGTAAACTAGACTGCGTCGACAGTGTGACTTTAAAAAACTACGTAATCTCTTGGAACTTCTGCAAATTGCAAAGTAAAAGTCGACAGTTGAAACATTTTTCTCCAAGTCTAGGGAAGGACCTATACATGAAGTAGATTATGTAGACCTGTAACATATACTGATAAATAAGCAATACGAGACATATCTTTTTAAATCGTGGGAGATTATTGATTCCCGACTTTTATTAACAGCTAGCCTAAGTACTTTATGCCAATTATAGTAAGATGTTAAACAAGTTCAAATTAGATAGTATTAAATGCAGATTTAAAAAAAATATTGCTAATTATTCTATAGCTGGCTACTCATATCGAATGCCTTTCTGTACAGAGTGTCTACCTAGTCCCTTTTAGAGACCTTGCACATACATATTTGTGCTGTCAATACTGACAGTTGAAACTATGTTAAATGGAACTTCGTTATAACTGTTATAATCAATTTCTATTTTTACCTCAGATTAGGTCATTTGCAGTGGTGTTGCAGTAATATGGATCTACTTTCGGATTGCTTGATAAAATTTGTTTGGCCTTGAAAAATATTGCGTTATCCATGATAGCATCAGATTTTTATCACACCAAAACACTCTTGTCTCGACTGTCGATTAGTTGTTCTACGGCCATTGTCTGCGGTGAACTTTACTCGAAGGAAGCGTACGAAAATTGTAACGCTGCGTTAACATACTAGCAAGCCTTTCAGAAAAATCGTGGATATTGTTCGTGTGAGCCTTTCAACTATCAGTCGTGTCATCAAAGCGGAGAAAAAAACTGGATTCATCAGTCCAAAACGTAAAGGAAAGTGCGATCGGAAGTGAAAAACGTGGACAAGAGACGATGTATACGTGATCAGAGAAAGTGTGAAAGATCCTAGGAAGACATTATATGTTTTATATCAATTAATTTTCACATGAGTGTATATATTTCCCGATGCACATTTTTTGCCATAAGTGAGGATGTCATTCCCCACCCTTTCCAAGATTGCCCAACGCAAAAGATGCATTCAAAATAATATGTATATATTATTGAAAATTTCCATTCTTTTACATTTTAGTAAGTATACATTTAAATGGATAATTTTTGCGGCAAAAGACACATGAGGAGGTCTCAACCAGTGAGGAAGAAAACCTAGTGTTTCGCCTTGTGAAGATCAAAAGTTAACATTCTGAGTCTCCAAATCTTTGACACACAATACCACAACTCTGAAATTACTCAATTGAGGGCAATTCCTCACTGGTTGAGACCCCCTGATACAGATAAACATATATGCGTATATACTGTCTCTTCTATAAATATTTTCATGACTTCTAGTGCCCGCTCTGCATGAATTCAGCGACTACAATGAAACCGATCAAATGTAACCGTAACTTCTACTATCAGCTTCTTTGCTCGCACTTCCCATCTATGAAATCCCCTCCTGAATACTTGCTTCCCTGACAGCTACAATCTTCAAGAATTTAAATGCAATGTCAATTGCCATCTATTACCTCCTTGACTCGCATCCTTTCCCTGACAACACTTGTATCATATTCTTCTCTCTTTCCACTCTACTTTCACGCAGCCCTCTTCACACCAGTGTTCATATCCTTCTCTTATCCATTCTGTGCACACTCTCTGTAACTTGTTTCTGTTTCTCATCACTCAACTCTTATGCAACCCCATGTGCACCAGTGACAGTATGCCTTGTTTGGGATGAAAAGATGATGATAAAAAAATACATACACCCACCCACTCATTCATGCATATATATGCTAATACGCTATTGATAAATACGATTTGTATTTCTGAATATATTTTGAAAAGGAAATATGTTTTTAGATATCATTTTAAGTAAGCGCATTTATCAGTTTCTTCATATCTAATTCTGCCTACCTGCCTACCATCTATCTATCTATCTATCTATCTATCTATCTATCTATCTATCTATCTATCTATCTATCTATCTATGTCAACTGATTGTATCACCTTACAAGGAAACTTAAATTGAATATATTTCTACCGTGGTATCGGGGTAACAAGAACGTGCTTGCATAATAAACTACAAAAAGAACCACCAGCACTAAATTATTATTATTATTATTCCTCGTTGATAGCCTTGGTGGGGTGGGGGGGGCATGAACGCATTTCCCTCCCTTTCTTGCCCTCTGTTATAAACTCTTGACGTAATATCATGTCCATGAACAATATGAGTAAGATTGGGCCCAGAAATCGCTCCACCATAACTGCTCAAGTAGTCTTAACATGAAAAATGCTGGCACGCCCATTGTTCATCTTGACAAGCGCCAGTTGTATTTAGAGAAAAACGTTAATGAAATCGATCAGAAAACTGAGAAGACATGCTGTCACTTCATTCTGGGCCATCGCCACCGAATTCAAATAGTGTAAAAATTCACAAAATAATAAGGACAGTACTAATAACAGCGAGACTAACGACAAATCGTGAGGTAAATGATATTAGTAATAGCCCTGCTTGGAAGCTGTTTGAAGTAGCGAACTATCCGCAATATGTTTGACAAAGTATGGCAGGGTTGGAGCAGGACTGTGGCCCTCCCAAGGTGAGGTTGACACGAAGAAGTGAGAAATAGCTGGGTGGTATGTTGCTGGAGATCCACGTACCGTCCCCAATACCTACAAATGTTTCTTTGATGGTAGACCTCTGCTTAGTTTAGTTGTCAGTATATATAAGAAGGTTTTGCAGGTGAGGGCGACAAAGGCGAGAAATATCAAATACATTTAATGATTACAGTGTACAATAGACGGCAATGTTACTGGAACACCTCGCACACATGCACAGACACACTCACACCTATATTTATAGATAGGTAGACGGATCGATAAAGATAGAAGTTTAGTAAGTTTATCTGATAAGTGAATGGGGAAGACCTGTCTGATTTATCGAATTGATTTAAATATCAGCGTTTGCAAGTACAAATTTTTGTCAAGACACTTAACGAACCCATCACAGACAATATATATATATATATATATATATATATATATATATATATATATGAGTAGTTATTGGTCAGTGAAATTAGAAGAATAAGCAGAGATATCACAAACTAATAAATACATATTTAATGTACGGCTTTTAAATTTTCAAATTTGAAATTTCAGTCAGTTAGGCTATCCAAGTTTCAAACTTTTAGTATCTTCAGGCGTTTAATATTAGCTGATCAGTTAATATAAAACACCTGAAGATACTGAAAGGTTAGTTAAAACCAGGGAAGCGCAAATGGCTGACCTTCCAAATTAGAATATACATATGACAGTGTTGGAGAAATAGTAAGACAAAGTGGAAAAAGGTGGCTTGTGATGCGTTTCGCATTTCATAACTTCATCGTTGTTCTGTTGCTAACTACCCTACGTGGGCGCGAAAGAAGGGTGCTATAAATATTTTATATATATTCCAGCCAAATTCTTTTAGACTCTTTTTCTTTCCATCACTATTGTACATCAATATCTCACACTGTGATAAAAGAAGATCTGACAGGAATGGTGAAATGTTGCAAAAGTCAGGGCGAAAATTTACTCTGGGTGACATTGCGATTAAGACACTCTCTAGACAGTTAATTGAATTCGTCTAGATTTTATGAAATTCTAAAATTCCCATCAACCCTGCAGGACAAAACGCTTACTAAATTTTTCCAATTTGTTATGTATATATATATATATATATATATATATATATACATAACAAATTGTTTACATATATATATATATATATATATATATATATATATGTAAACACCTACCTCAGTAATATATATGTATATATATATAATAATAATAAGACCGACTCTGTACGTATCTAAATCCTAAAATTTTACAAAAGCAAACTTTGAGGACCACAAATAACCGGCAGAATCTAACTCCGTTACTGTCCGTCGCTATAAAGCGTTGGACAAGAGGGGGGGAAAAAAAGAAAACCGCGGAGTACCGACAATACATACAGTACCTCGCAGCAAAGAAAAAAACCCTCAAACGGAACCAACCACAAAGAAAGAAAAGTGCTCGATACAAACTAACCAAATCGAATTAACAAAGAGGAAGTAACGTAGAGCAAAAACACGAGCCGTTGTGCGAAACCGCGGTAGGTCTTGGCGATCTTGTGATTTTTTCACGTATATATATATATATATATATGTATATATATATGTATATAGATATATATGTGTGTGTGTGTGTGTGTGTGTGCGTGTGTGTGTGTGTTGCACATTTGAGTAACAATCATTCTTTTCTGTTTTTTTATTAAAAGTTTCTTTTATTGAAATATTCTTAGATGTTTTCTTTTTTGAGGTATAGGTTTGTGGATCAAATGACTTTACCATTGGTTTTCCCAAATACATTTTGGCTAATATTGTAGCCATTTTTAAGTGAGTGTGGTGGGTAATAACCTATGACAATGAGCATTAGTAAAATAATTTGTTTTCTATCATATATTTTCCGAGAACTATTTTTGTAGCAATAATTTTTCATTTTAATATTATTTTAATTAGTTTTGGAATACGGTCAAAATATTCTGAGCGTATTCCCACACGATCTATGAATTGGAATTCTCTCTCTATCTCTCTCCCTGATTTTTAATATATATATATATAATGTATAACATAAATATATTATGATATCACTACAAAAGTAGTTATTTTGTTTCGATACTACTTGTGTCTTATCAAGTGAAACCTCATCATCGTATATCACGTATGGCAGTTAAATGACTGATTATATCTGTAGATTCGTCACTGATATGATAAAATATTGTAAAAGTTTCCTTTTATTAAAAAAATGAGTTCTTATTCATGAGAGCCTTGGTCTTCGTCAGTAGCGACAATGTAGCGACATTTTCCGTCAGGCGCTGACGGAAAATGCTATCATGGCGCTCCTGACCCGAGTTACCTTTGAAATCGCTTTGTGATTTATTGTCGACCGAATGACAATATTAAAGAATCAATTAATGTTATATGCAGGCTTACAAAAGACCCAATATAATCAATTTAAACTAGAACTAATCGTATTAGACCTCGATACTAAGTCAACGAATATAATTTCGCAAATCATTTTTAAATTCATTGTCATCTTGTAATGTTATTTTTCAGTGTAACAACAACTGAGTAAATCATTGCTATAGTTTTGATTTACTGTTCTGGAGCTAACTTGGAAATTAATGTCCAAGGTTTATGAAATAGGCAGAAAATAATACAAGTTTACTTAGGCTTATATTCAATACACCCTTGTGCAAATTAATTGAAACAACTGTTTTAGTTTCCTTTCTTTTAACTTATGGTTAGTTTAGACCCAATAAAATGACAGGGTATAATCGATTTCTAATTTTTCCTCAGATTAAGTCATTTCCAGTGATGGGCAGCAATATGAATCTACTTTCTGAGTGTATGATGAAATTTGTTTAGCCTTGAAAAATATTGCGTCGTCTATAATTGTATCAGATTTTTATGACAACCAGACACTATTGTATCGTCTATCGATTAGTCATTCTACGCCATTGTCTGCGAAGGACGTTACTGAAAGAAAGCGTACAAAAATTGTAACGCTGCACGAGCACACTGGCAAGCGTTACAGAAATATTGCAGATATTGTTGGTGTCAGCGTTTCAACTGTCAGTTGTATCCTTAAGGTGTAGAAACAAACTGGATCCATCAGTTCAAAACATAAAGGAAAATGCGGTCGGAAGCAAAAAATAGAACTAGAGATGACGCATGCATGATCACCGAAAGTGTGAAAGATCCTAGGAAGACACTTTCGTTTTGTTTCAGTTAATTTTCACGAGGAACGATCTATCTATCTATCTATCTATCTATCTATCTATCTATCCCAATATGTTCATTATCTATCTATCTATCTATCTATCTATCTATCTATCTATCTATTTCAGTCCAAAGCGTAAAGGAAAATCCGGTTGGAAGAGGCTAAGGGACGACGTATATCTGACATGGGAAAGTGTGAAAGATTCTAGGAAGACATTATTCGTTTTGTTTCAAATAATTTTCACAAGAGTGTAGATATAATTTTATAAATAAAAACAAAAAATAGTTTTCGTGACTTCATTTAAAATATAGATCTTTTCTCGCCAGAGGAATATTTACATATTTTTATTTTTGCAAGTGGCGGAGTCTTTCCCACCCGCCGCTATTTTACTACGCCTCTGATTTCTGTGATTGATTTTGTATTTTGAGACACCGTCTAAAACGGTTAAAAACTCCACTGTCACAATGTAAGCAAATATTTCATATTCTTTATTATATTTCGAGATATGGTCTAGTTTTTTTTACAGATTTCCTTCTACCCGTTTCTTCCCTACAATTTGCACACACACACACACACACACACACACACACACACACATATATATATTTATATAGCATAAAAAGAGTGAGAGGCCGTGAGCCTTTTGTTTAAAGTGTATATTTATTGTGTTGTTATTATACATGTTATAATACTTCAAGTGTCCATAATGATATTTGTGACGCTACACGTGTTTCGAGTCTAAGATTGACTCTCTTCAGGCGAATAAATCTGTAGCTTTACGTATCGAGTTCCTTTTGTTTCTGAGGGTCAGTTGTTGTTTATAAATAAGTAAGTAACTAGAAAAATAAAAATAAAAAATAAATCAAACCAGTAAAATAAAAAAATATAAAATAAATCAAATGTTGGCTTGTTGAATAGTTTGTGTTTTCTCACATCAGCACGTGTACAAATATATAAACAGATAAATAAATAAATAGATGAATGAATCAAGTGCTTGCCCCAATTTGAAATAATTTTGGTCTGGGGTTCCCTCATTAGTACGTGAAAATTATCTTCTAGGCGCCTTTGTTTAACTACAAGTCTCTTCATCAGTCAGTTGATTGTTTTATTGCTTTGACGGTGTTTTTAATTTGGTGTGTGTGTGTGTGTGTGTGTGTGTGTGTGTGTGTGTGTGTGTGCGCGCGCACGCGCGTTTTTGGATTTCGTCTTTATGTTTTAGAATTGTTTTTTATGTGTCATCTGTTTCTTTTTTATTGTTTTGGGGTTATCATTAGAATTGGTGTGTATGTGTATGTATGTGCGTGTCTGTATGTTTTCGGTGTGTATGTTTTTTTATGAGTCATCTGGTTCTTTTTATTGTTTGGGGTCATCATTTGAATTTGGTGTGTGTGTGTGTGTATATGTGTGTATGTATGTGTGTGTGTATATATTTGTGTGTATGTATGTATGTGTCTGTATGTTTTTCGGTGTGTGTGTGTTTTTCTCATGTCGTTTTGTTGAGCGAAGGCTTGTATTTTTTTATGAATCTTTCTTCCTGCATTATTAATGTTTCGTAGTCTGTATTTTGGTATATAGGTATAACTTTGAATTTGCTACCACTAAATTCATGCAAACGTTGGGAGACATATAATTAAGAAATTAAGATAATGTTTGATGCCTAAGTTATTTTTTCAGTAGATTTAAAAATAAATTTTTTTTATCGTAACAAATTAACTCCATATCGGGGTGGAGTAGAGCGTTGATAGTTTTAGTGCAAAGAATGTGTCACTTTAAATGAGCAGGTACATGCCAACTTCGAAGTTTCATGAGTACACCGCTATGGTGTACTTACTCATCGGGGCTAGTTCTTCTTGCCTTATTTTTTTTTTTTCAGAGTAAAATAAATAAATAAAGAAAGAAACAGCCCCGATCAGTAAAGACATCATAGCGGTGTGCTCACGAAACTTCGAAGAGAGCATGAACTTGCTCAGTTAAAGTGACAGATTTTTTGTACTAAAACTATATATATTGAGCACTCTGTAAGAATGGTAGACTTTGAAAAACAATAGCTACTCTGGCATCTACACACCGTTCATTCAACAATGAATTAGAACACTCTCAGCTATTGGGCATGTATAATGATAATATACACGCTAAAAAGTCTGCCTCCTTCTACCGAACGCCCGTAGCTTAGAGGTAGAATCGCCGACTGACGCCAGTTCGGTCGGGTTTCAAACCTGGGTAAAAAGCAATCGGCTGTCTAACCGTACTGATGAGCTGTGATACAGCGAAAAAGATCTGTCTGCAGAATACTATATATATATATATATATATATATATATATATATATAGTAGCATACACCATAGTAGCAGCAGTTCCCAGACCAATCCCTCATGCCACTATACACTCAATTGACCAAAAACCCACTACCACCATTCCTTCTCGGCCTACAGCCATGTGCGACACAAAAAATGAACCTGTCTAATTTTCTCTGTATAACTCCACTCTGTTAATAATAATTTAAATGTTCTATGTTCACTGAACATTAAATGTTCATCCTTTGATAATGGCTTATGTAAGCCGAAAGCTCAGACCTGATAAAAAAAAAATCAACTATTATTGCGATTTCTTGTCGTCTTTCCATGACAACACCATCAAGCTAATCAAATCATACGAACGGATCATACGAACGGATCTTACACAAAATAAATAGACAGAACTTGTCTATATTATTCAATGAAACCTGTATTAATATATATATATATATATATATAATGGAATAAAGTAAAAAAAAAGTAAGAAACGTGTCAGAATCTAACATTTTTTTATAAACATTTCATCTCAAGAAACGATAAGAGAAAGATGGGAATCAGGGAGATAAAACATCTCAATTGACATTGCATTTAAACTCTTGAAGCTTGTAACCATCAGGGAAGTAAGTCTGCGGAAGGGAATTACATAGGCGGAAAGTGCGTTGGGGTCACCAGGGAGATCAGCTCGTCAGAGCAGAAGCCGTGAAAATAATTGTAGAAAAGACAAAGGGAAACCACATAGGAACCTGATGTAATTTGACACCAGAAAATATCAAATTGCACCAGGCTTCTTTTAAATAGAAAAGGTAACTGGGACTCAATAGCAAAAAAAAAAAAAAAAAAAAAAAAAAAAAAAACAGCCCAGATGAGTGAAGACATCAAAACGATGTACTCACGAAACGTCGGCATGAATCTGCTCGGTGGAAGTGACAAATTCATTTCACCAAAACTCTATCTATCTATCTATCTATCTATCTGTGTGTGTGTGTGTGTGTGTGTGTGTGTGTGTGTGTGTGTGTGTGTGTGTGTGTGTGTGTGAACAGTGTGTCCTTTCAGTAGTTTTATCTTTTATTTTGCAATGCAAGCTCACGTTCTTATCAGACTTTAATTCTCTTATTTAATCTCACCTTATATTGTTTGGGTTCAACTCAGCAATCTTTTAAGTTTCACGGCTTTTGTTTGCATCTAATATAGGTGTGTCCTCATGGTTTAATCAGAAAAGTAACACTTACACACACACACACACACACACACACACACACACACACACACACACACACACATATATATATATATATATGTCGTAAGCATTTTCCAGAAGATATTCCTTACTATAACTTGATATTTACTAAATTTAATTTATTACTGTACAACGCCACAAAAATAGAACCAAGTTCAATTCACAATCAGAACAATTACCAGAGCGAATAATTATTGAACGTAGTTTGCCACAGCTAAAATAGTGTGTTTGCCAATGAGGATAGGTCTTACCTCACTAATCCTATTGAGTATAGGTCTTACCTCACTAATCCCAATGAGTATAGGTCTTACCTCACTAATCCCAATGAGGATAGGTCTTACCTCACTAATCCCAATGAGGATAGGTCTTACCTCACTAATCCCAATGAGTATAGGTCTTACCTCACTAATCTCAATGAGTATAGGTCTTACCTCACTAATCTCAATGAGGATAGGTCTTACCTCACTAATCCCAATGAGTATAGGTTTTACCTCACTAATCCCATTGAGTATAGGTCTTACCTCACTCATCTTACGAGCATTTTACTCATGCTAACTTTTTTCATCATCTCACATTGTTTGTTAGTGAAATTTATTCGGACACGAAATCACAACTGCAAGGCGTTCAGTGAGAATCATACTCACTTTGCAGATGTACGTACAGATTTACAAAAGTAGTTTATTTGGCTACATGGCGATAGTCATGAGGGAAAAACAAGATGATCAGACTCATGATTTTAGTAGAAAAAACATTCTAGCTTCTGCTTATTAGAAATAGCCTAATCTTGTCGAAATATGCATACTGTATTATATGAAGCAAACATAAAAATACTACTAAAAAATTCCGCTGTATCTTATACCCCGATTATTTGGCGTGGTTAAGCTTCGCTGTAGAATTTGCAGGAAATAGATTACATCTGCAATAGAACCGGATAGACCCAGAATTTAATATATATGCTTTTAAATGATAGAATTATTATTACAAATCAAAATAATGTTAAAATATCAAAAAATCACGAAATAAGTATGGATAATTCTTCAGTTGAATTTGTATTAGTTTTGTTACTAAAGTATTGGTGCGTATTATATGCCGGTACATGTTAGAGACATCGTTATTGTATTTTCTAAGTTTATCTTATTTATGCCATACGTGATATACGCTTAGGCGATCATGTCTCTTTCGAGACATGACTGACTAGGCATAAAATTTTCACGCAATAGTTAGCCATTACTTTTTGAGGTAGACCGGTTGCCAACCAAGGCTATAGAACCTAATCCGCCCTGTTATTCAAGCCATAGCTGGAGGGAGAAGAAATGGATTAATACCTTTCCCAATTATATTTGTGCGTAGGTGAATGAAACGAATTCAACTGGAATTCGAACTCGGCTCTCCGATTTCTCAGTCCAAGCCGATGTCCATTAAATCGCAACGCATATCCTATGTCTAATAAAAATCTCAAAGTCTGAAAACGCATTGATGGCCAATATTTCTATATCGCCGAATGATTTAACAGCTACTGTATGAAAAGACACTTACCCATACGTAGATACTGCTTATATTATTTTAAACTTTTTAACTGAAAATCTTTAAATATTATTACTGAGTGTGAGAGATGTACACTAAAAAGTGACGCTGAGTTAAGACCCGAGTCACCCAGCACGACAGTCAATTAGATAAGTTATCTGGGAACATGTATGACAATCAATTGCGTGAGATACCTTATTATTATTATTATTATTATGTCATTTTTCATCATATTTCGATTTCTGCATTGGTCTCACTACCAACCAAGTCTGCGGGGAGACCTAAGGCAGGTAGTGGCGTGTTGTTATGACTCCATTTCATGTTTTTCTATCTTCCCTATCATCCCCAGCATTACATAGATAACGTTTTCCTTAGTGTGTGGGCTGTACTTAATAAGACAATTTTTTGTATATCTCTTAAGCTGGGGTTTCCAGGGATTCTTTCAATGTGTTGTTTTGTTCCATTTTTTATCATTCCAAGTGCACCTACTATCACTGGCACAACTCTTGTTTTCAATTTCCACATTTTTTCTATTTCAATTTCCAGGTCTTTATATTTTGACAGTTTTTCAAATTCCTTGGTTGCTATGTTACAATCCGCTGGACACGCCATATCAATTAATAGACAAATTTTCTCCTTCTGGTTTTTAACAATAATGTCTGGCCTGTTTGCTTCAATTTTTCTGTCTGTGTAGATGGTGTAATCCCATAGAATGGTTACATCTTCTATTTCTGTTACCGGTGCTGGATGATGTTCATACCAGTGTTTGTTTACAGCTTTTCCATAATGTTTGCACATTGCCCAATGTAAATATTGCCCAACTCTATCGTGGCGATTTTTATATTCGTTTGGGGCAAGCACAGAACAGCCTGAGATTAGGTGGTCTATTGTTTCTTGGTGTTTATTACAAAACCTGCATTTTGGATCCATATTATTATGCATAATATTTGCCTGAAAGTTTCTCGTGAAAAGACTTTGGTCTTGTGCTGCAAGTATAAATCCTTCAGTTTATTATTATTATTATTATTATTATTATTATTATTATTATTATTATTATTTCACCCTAAGCTTGGAGTGAAATGATCACTAGGTGGGGTGTGGGGGTTACAGTAAGTGAAAAGTAAAAGAAAATGATAAAAAATGAATGGGATTCAAGAAGATAGAAAGATGGCAATTGACGTTGCATTTCAATGTTTGGAGATTGTAGCTATCAGGAAAGCAAGCAAACGGAAGGGAGTTCCACAGACGAAACGTGCCAGAAAAAACTATTCAAGAACAAGAGGTAGTTGCATTTATCTATTTCGAGGGTAAAAGGGTGAGACCTAAATGCACATTTAGTTTCATTTAGTCGGGGCACCATGGAAAAAATTTCGTCAGAACAGTTGCTATGAAATATGTAGAAATATATCGAAAACACAAGAGCTACAATAGGATAGGATCGTATGAAAAGCCAGAATCATTCATGTTCTGAATGAACGTTGGAGTTAAATGTAGAAGAAGAAATGCGATAAAGTAAGGATCATTTTTAAAACGAGTAATCAAATCGTAACAAGTGTTAAGTCGTCTATGATCCCGACTTCAATTATAGGATACCCGTTTATGAATTATTTCACTCTGATGATTTATACCAGGTGTATTCTAACTGTTGCATGGGCATCGGGAAAAAAAACTCATCAGAATAGTTGCCATGAAAATATTTATAGAAAAGTCAGAGGGAAGCCACATCACGTCGGTGATAAATTTACGAGTCGAAAAAAGTTGAGATTCCAAATCACGATCGATTATATTGCTGATCCTTCACTGAATTTTGTCGAGAATTTTGAGATAAATAGCAGGACCACCAGACCAGATATGGCAACAGTATTCAATACACGGACGAATGGTAGATATACAAATGGGCCAGATGGATTCTGACAAGAAAACCTTTTCTGGTCGACACAGTGACCCAACCTTCCTAGCAGTAGATACAACTACAGAATCAATGTAGAAATGCTGAAAAACCTAGATAAAATCAGTTCATAACTTTGCAATTGGCATCTCGTTAGAAATATCTTCAGGCCAGTTCACTCAGTCTCTGATTGAGAGTGTTCACAAATATATTGATGCTATTTCCAAGTCATCTTATTTGCCTCATCTTTCAGACTTCCATAACACCCTCGACACCCGGCGATGATGCTCTACAATTAATAACGCTAATCAACACAGATTATATTATTATTATTATTATGTCATTTTTCATCATATTTCGATTTCTGCTTTGGTCTCACTACCAACCAAGTCTGCGGGGAGACCTAAGGCAGGTAGTGGCGTGTTGTTATGGCTCCATTTCATGTTTTTCTATCTTCCCTATCATCCCCAGCATTACATAGATAAAGTTTTCCTTAGTGTGTGGGCTGTACTTAATAAGACAATTTTTGGTATATCTCTTAAGCTGGGGTTTCCAGGGATTCTTTCAATGTGTTGTTTTGTTCCATTTTTTATCATTCCAAGTGCACCTACTATCACTGGCACAACTCTTGTTTTCAATTTCCACATTTTTTCTATTTCAATTTCCAGGTCTTTATATTTTGACAGTTTTTCAAATTCCTTGATTGCTATGTTACAATCCGCTGGACAAGCCATATCAATTAATAGACAAATTTTCTCCTTCTGGTTTTTAACAATAATGTCTGGCCTGTTTGCTTCAATTTTTCTGTCTGTGTAGATGGTGTAATCCCATAGAATGGTTACATCTTCTATTTCTGTAACCGGTGCTGGGTGATGTTCATACCAGTGTTTGCCTACAGCTTTTCCATAATGTTTGCATATTGCCCAATGTAAATATTGCCCAACTCTATCGTGGCGATTTTTATATTCGTTTGGGGCAAGCACAGAACAGCCTGAGATTAGGTGGTCTATTGTTTCTTGGTGTTTATCACAAAACCTGCATTTTGGATCCATATTATTATGCATAATATTTGCCTGAAAGTTTCTCGTGAAAAGACTTTGGTCTTGTGCTGCAAGAATAAAGCCTTCAGTTTCGGGCTTTAATCCAGACGCACGTAACCATCGATGAGTATTAACTTTGTCAACATTGGATTTATTGGCACGTACTGGATATTGGCCATGCAGAGGTTTGTCTTGCCAGCGCTGTTTCATCTTTTCAAGAGCTTTATCTTTGGCTTTCATTTTCATATTCTTTGCCGCAATAGTCGGCTCTTGGCTTCCGTTCTGCTTTTCTACAGAATCTACTAACTGTAAATCTTGTTTGAATTTACTGCCTTCTTTTATTATTGAATATTTTTTCTTTCTTTCTTCATGTTGCCTTACTAATTGTAACATCCAATCCTTTGTTGTTTCTATGTATGTTAGTAAGCCAATTATTATTATTATTATTATTATTATTATTATTATTATTATTATTATTTGTGATATCATTCGGTACTTAAAATTACTCTCTAGCAGAGAGTAACTTTAAATAACTAAGTATCGAGTCCACTCCGGTGTCTATCAGTAACAAGGGCACTGTACGAGAGTTATCTATGCACATCTGAGAGGTTTTGTTTAGATGGAGAGGGTTTTACATACTGATGTGTCCAGGATTTTGCTCACGTTATTTTTGGTTCTCTTCTCCATCATATCCAAGGCCGCCATCACAACAGGGATAATGGTAGGTTTAGATTTAAGTTATTATTTCCTCTTCCTTAAGGCGGAGGTATTATATTCAATCGCGTTTGTCAAGGTATCTCAAAACCTACTGGGTCAATTCATATTAAGTTTACAAGGCTGATTGGCTTCATAACTAGTACGAACAGATTATATTTTGGATTAGATTCGGTACGAAATATTGTTTCTGGGTTATTTTGCCAGTTTTATTAATAAAAGTCAATTTTTGGCTTTCAAATGCCAAATACTGAATTACCTTCCCTAGATCAATTTAAGTACTGAATTACCTCCCCTGTTTCCGTTTGAGTGTGCTTTTAATTTTGAGAGCGGTCGTGTTGCTTTTGTGTATTTTCACTTTTTAGAGCGGCCACGTTCATTATAGTTATTCTTATTTAAATAATTATCTCTTGAAAATCGCCGGGATCGGTATTGCTTTGACAGAGGTGAGTATTCTTTGATTGCCCTTTCTAATTATTATTATTATTATTATTATTATTTCCTTTGATTTCTGTTATATAATTAATTCTTTCCGGATCTCAACCAGAGACATAAGGTCAGAGATGACAATATTTCCCATTGATCATTTTTTTGAGAAAAAAAAAACTTAAGATCACACATATTTTACATAGATAAAGCTCTTCGTATGAATGACTCCTTCTTCGGCTTTCAACCCTGATATGTGGAGGGACTGGTCAGGCTGGAAGGGAAAACTCAACACCGCCAACGCAACATCGCCTATTGTGTTCTGCTGACTGGACACTACTGACTTGAGTGCCGGGACAAGTCAACCCTGGAACAACTCTGCACTAGTAAAACATAAATCTGTGTATATGTATGTGTGTGTGTGTATGTGCGTGCATGAATATATGTATATATATATTTTTTCTAAACATATACTGTTACATATAACAGATAATGAATGTCTATTATGTTTAATCATGAGCCGTGCTAAACATTGTAATTTGGCTTTAATTTCAAGTGAAGATAAAGACAAAAATTGTCCAACATCTGGATATTTTTTATAATGTTGGTTCTAATCTTTAGGCTCACACGAATATATATATATATATATATATATATATATATATATATATATATATATATATATATATTGATGTTCGTGTTTCGCAGGCGAAGAAGACTATGACTCCTGGTCACTAAGGATTTGGGTGGGTGCAGAGTTGGCTGATAAGGCCGATCTTTGCATGGAAGATCCTGTTGCAGCAGGGACAGGGGATGCAGGGGGCGGACCCAAGCTGGTGGATGGAGCTTTTGTGCTCCTTCTTTTTCTGATGTCTCTCTTTGAGGGCTCTGATGCGGCCCTCTTCAAATTTTGCAACTCCAGATTTCACTTGGAATCTCCAAGCATCTCTATCTTTAGCAGTGGATTCCTAGGAGAAGTATGGGATGTCAAAGCACTTGAAGGCCTCCTTAAGCTTTCTTTGTGAAAAGCTTTCTTTGTGTCTCAACTTTGTGTAAATCAAAAAATGCTAAACAAAGTGAAACAATTTTTTTGCTTTTTATTATTTTTAATAAAGTAAGTCGTATTGTTATTGAATTTTTAATATAATAAATAGACATTCTAAAATATTTTTGTACAAAATAATTGAATAATAATACAATGTACTTTATTAAAAATAAGTAATAAAGAAGTTGTTCATATTTTACATAATGCCTTTTCAAATGTCTTATGTAAAGAATAATATTGACAAATTAAGGTTTTAATCTTTAATAAATTACTTTTATTGTTATTAAAAAAATGTTTTCTTGCCCAAAGTTGTCTTGATGTTGAGTTGTCCCGGTGCATAATAGGCGCAGTTCGGTCGGTAATGTTGACTTGATGGTGTTGTCTTGACAGTGTTAAGTTGTCCTGCATACCTGGTCAGGCACTTAACTACCCAGCAATGCCACGATTCTAACCTGGTAAGAGAAAGATTATGATGACGATGATTTCTGCATCTTCTGTTTTTAATTTCGCTCCTTGAGTTAGGTTGTGAATATGCTCAATCATATTTTTTGGGGTAAAAAGAATTATTATTACAAGGAGGAATTCACTAGGAACTAACACGTGTTTTATCTTTTAGCATGGACAGCAGAATTAAGGAGTCGTATACAGTACTTTCAAAATAACCATGAGTCGAATACAATACATTCAAAATAACCATGAGTCGAATACAGTACTTTCAAAATAACCATGACTCGAATACAGTGCATTCAAAATAACTATGAGTCGAATACAGTGCATTCAAAATAACCATGAATCGAATACAGTGCATTAAAAATAACCATGACTCGACTACAGTACTTTCAAAATAACCATGACTCGAATACAGTACTTTCAAAATAACCATGATTTGAATGCAGTACTTTCAAAATAACCATGAGTCGAATACAGTACTTTCAAAATAACCATGAGTCGAATACAGTACTTTCAAAATAACCATGAGTCGAATACAGTACATCCAAAATAACCATGAGTCGAAACAGTACATTCAAAATAACCATGAGTCGAATACAATACATTCAAATTAACCATGAGTCGAATACAGTACATTTAAAATAACCATGAGTCGAATACAGTACATTCAAAGTAACCATGAGTCTAATACAGTACATTCAAAATAACCATGAGTCGAATACAATACATTCAAAATAACCATGAGTCGAATACAGTACTTTCAAAATATCCATGATTCGAATACAGTACATTCAAAATAACCATGAGTCTAATACAATACTTTCAAAATAACCATGATTTGAATGCAGTACTTTCAAAATAACCATGAGTCGAATACAGTACTTTCAAAATAACCATGAGTCGAATACAGTACTTTCAAAATAACCATGAGTCGAATACAGTAAATCCAAAATAACCATGAGTCGAAACAGTACATTCAAAATAACCATGAGTCGAATACAATACATTCAAAGTAACCATGAGTCGAATACAGTACATTTAAAATAACCATGAGTCGAATACAGTACATTCAAAGTAACAATGAGTCTAATACAGTACATTCAAAATAACCATGAGTCTAATACAGTACTTTCAAAATAGCTATGAGTCGAATACAGTACATTCAAAATAACCATGAGTCGAATACAGTACATTCAAAATAACCATCAGTCGAATACAGTACATTCAAAATTACCATGAGTCGAATACAGTACATTCAAAATTACCATGAGTCGAATACAGTACTTTCCAATAAACCTTAACGCTGCCAAATAAGACAAACCCCGAACGAAAGGTACAGCGATCGAAACGTAGCAACAACCACAACGATGGTAATTAACGACCTGGTGAATAATTTTGTTTGTTTATTTCTATGTTCCGCATCCTTTCGAGACATTAGCGACTATAACTCTGTACATTTTTTAATTCTTTGTAGCCTTGAATAAATTCTGACATTTTGTTATCGGTCTTAAAACACATTGTTCTGCAAACTATTCACACAGGTAGGTTATGCAGTGTTTGCCTCTTTGCCTTTTGCCGTCAATTTGTTCCGTGTGTCAGATTTTCTAAGCTTTCTTTCCTTATTATGTACCCTAGAAATGTCAATTGTCTCTTCCTGATGTTATATACGTACCCTTTTTGTTTCCATTTTCTCCAAAAATTCGTCGTTGTTACTAAGCTCGATTCATAGTATCTTCAGCATCCTTCTGTAGACATAGCTCTCTTCTTCATCTGTGTGGAAATTGTCCCGCATTCATTGCCACATAGGAGGATTTATATCATGTAACAGTTTTTTTTGTTTTTTTTTTATAAGCGTTTCACACCGAGCAAGGCATTTCACTGCCACTACTGCGCAGGGGGCTACATAGAATGGAGAAAGGATGGTTAAATATAGGAAATGTCAGAAGGTGGGTGATAGGCGGGTAAGAATACCGAGAATGAGGGTTGGGGAGATGAGAGTGTTGGGAGAATAATTGGAAGTTAGTGTGATAAGAGGTGTGTATTGACCCTACATTTAAACACCAGGATATTGTGGAAGGGAATTCCACAGGCGGGAAGCGCGAGAAAAGAAGCTGTTGGAGTAGAAATTACGGTTATATCTTATCTGTTTAACTGTAAAAGGGTGGGACCTAGTTGCTAATCTAGTATCTCGTGTAAATTCGTGCTTAAGCGGCACCAATGATCGAAGTTCTTCGGAGCAGAAGCCATGAAAGTACTTGTAGAAGAGGCACAGGGAAGTCACATCACGCCGGTGAGTAAGTGGTTGCAGCCGGTCTGCCAAGTCAGTATCAACCACGTTACAGATTCTCCTTTCTATTTTGTCAAGAAGCCCAAGGAGAGTAGCAGGGTCATCCGACCAGATGTGGTAGCAGTATTCAATACATGAGCAGATGATAGATTTGTATATGTGCAGGATAGATTCAGGCGGGAAAAACTTCCGGGCCCTGCACAGAGAGCCGACTTTCATAGCGGCAAATTTGTCAATGGATTCGATATAGTCATTCCATTTGAGGTCCGCCGAAAATGTAAGGCCAAGGAGGCGTAGTGTTTTACTCTCTGGGAGGCAAGCCTGTTCCATGCTAATGGGAGGTAGATGCGATTGTCTATGGTGGTTAGTTGATAACAGCTTTGTTTTAGAAGCATTGAAATTTACTAGCCATTTCCTACGCCAGGCCACTACGGAGTGAAGGTTCTTTTCAAGCTCGGCAGCGAGGTTCGCTTTGTCACCCGCACCGGGTTTTTGATCGAGGCGAGAGTAGATTGTGGTGTCATCGGCGTACATGCCTACTTGGGATCTAATGGCGTCGGGGAGATCATTAATGTACATCAGAAAGAACGTGGGACCTAGGATATAACCTTGAGGGACGCCCGCTTTCGTATGGTAGTTTTGGGAGTCAGTACTCTTTTCCTGTTTTCTAACGAAACGTGGGTATGTATATTATGTTTAGGGTTAAGTATGTAGATAACATCAGTTGTTTTACATCACTTATCGCATTAATGTCTCGAATGTGATTTTTAGAAGAAATTATTTAGTATTAATTCAAAATAATGCCACTTTCCAAAACTTAATTTCCTCATATAATAAACTAAATTCAAACACCAGTAATTTTGAAAGTAGCTTTGAAACCAAATGCCAAAGAAAGTAATGCCTTCTTTTCAAACCAAACTTAATCCCTGACTTTAAAAGAAAAAATATTTTGTATAAGTACGTAGAATTATGAATGAAGAATAATTGCTTTCTCTGAAATTTGGTCCAGTGAATCGGATTACAATTCTTGGAGCAGGTGGCAATCGTCACCGAGGTTTATCATTGAAAACATTCACATCCTGATAACCAGAGCGGAGATCCTTTTTCAGGTTTGAAGAATCAGCCTTTTTCAGGAAAACACATCTTTACATATAAGAACCCAGTTATATCGTTAAGTCTTAACTTAATTCCTGACCACTGAAAAATCATTAATGCATTTCTATAGAAAAATAAATTTATTTACGAAATGCATATAATTAACCTATTTTTTGACTAACGGATGCATTAAATTTTGACGACTGGCAATCACTTTTCCGTAACTTTCAAGAGGCAATATATATATATATATATATATATATATATATATATATATATATATATATATATATCGATTTAGTACAGAAATTGGCTGAAAGAAATCGCAAATTAATAACTTTCAAAATTCGTTTATGTTTTTAAAATAATACTTTTCCTGGCGTAATATTTCGTCTGTTTGTGCAAACAATTGATTTGGGGGATCAGACAGTGGGGCACTGATGAGAAGAACTGAAATGCTGACAATACAGACCAGGTTAACTCTCACAATAGACTTCAAGTGGAATGACTATATAGATTCCATAGCTAAATCCGCTGCTAAGAAGGTCGGTTCTCTGTGTAGGGCCAGGAAGGTTTTTCTCTTCTGAAACCATCCTGCAAATATATAAATCTACCATCTGCCCGTGTATTGAATACTGCTGCCATATCTGGTCAGGTGCTCCTGCTATCTACCTAGGAGTCCCTGACAAAATCCAACGAAGAATCCGTAATGTGATTGATCCTGACATCAGCTCAGACAGACAGTCACTTTCACACCGGTGCAATGTGGCCTCTCTGTGTCTCTTCTACAAATACCTTCACGGCTTATGCTCCATTGTACTTATTTCACTGGTACCCACTATATAGTAATTTATTCGAGCCACAAGATTAGCAACTAGGTCCCACCCTTTTACTGTGAAACCAATAAAATGTAAACGTAAATTCTACTCTAGTAGCTTCTTTTCTCGCACTTCCCGCTTGTGGAATTCCATTCCGTTTACTTGCTTCCCCGGCATCTACAATCTTCAAGAATTTAAATGTAAAGTCAATAGTCATCTCCTATCTCACTAACTTGCATCCTCTCTTTCATACTCCTTTTTCCGTCCACTCTCATCAGTATTTTCATTCTTCTCTTACCTACTTTTTGATATCGCCTATAACCTGTCACTCTTTCTCATAACTTTCCTACTATTTAACTCCCTATAAACCAGTGGCGTAAACTGCCTTGCTTGGGACGATATGATTATATAAAAAAAAATGTTCAAATGCATTCGGTGCTGGAGATAATTATTACATCATTTGTGTCTATATCACTAGAAATTGTTATGTCGCTAAATGCCCCATTGTTAGAATGAATGAAAGATTCGGATTATATCATAAATAAAACGTGCACAGTCTTTAATAGGTTATCGCCCTTGCAAGGTAGCAAAACTACTAAAGCAGCAGAGGTTACAAGGTGTAGAAGAATTAGGAACAGAAACATTGATAGTGAGCAGAAAGAGAAAAGAATAATCAGGAGGACCATAGATAGTGAGTGATATTACATTTCCATTTTTGCAGATTGAAGTCAACCATAAAGAATGAAGTCGGAAGGTAGTTTTGCCAGCGATGTATGTGAAAAGAAGCTGGTAGCATAAAACTTACGACTATATCTAGTCGGCTCAACTGTTAATTGAGGGGATCTCGACACCAGTTTAGTATCGCGCTTAAATTTTAAAAAATCTAGCTACCAGAGCGAAGAACGCATCTGAACAATTACCATGAAAGTAATTATAGAAAAGGCCCAGAGAGGCAACCATAGAACGGGTGGAAAGAGGCTGAAGCTTATCCGCCAGATTCTGGTGGATAATATTGATTTTTTTCTTTGGATTTTGTCAGGAAAATAACAGAGGCACCGGAACAACGTGACAGTAATATTTTAATCATGGATGAACGATAGACGCATCGATATGTATAATAGATTCTGGGGTGATTAAAAAAGAAACGTTTCCGTGTCCTCTTTTACCATCTTCAGATGTCTATTTTTGTAAAGCGTCACTAGTTACAGTGCGAGAAAAGACTGGGTACAGTGGGTATTGAAGAAAGGCGAAAAGATGAACGGGATTCAAGAACATGGTTTCTGGAGATTGTAGCTATCAAGGAAGCAAGCAAGCAGAAGAGAGTTCCACAGTTGGGACATGCGAGAAAAGAAACTGTTCAAAACTAAACTAAACCAGCTAGTCAGAAAACGCCCAAACATGTCTGCGTCTCCTTCACAAACATACGAGGTATCCGCACTAACTTTTACAGCGTAGAATCATTCCTTCAAACTAACTCATCTGATATCTTAGTTCTATGTGAAACTAACCTTGACTCTTCTATCCCCTTTTACATGGTTACCTTCCCCTCTTCAGGAAGGACTCCTGGTTACCTTCCCCTCTTCAGGAAGGACTCCAATGTCCATATGCATGGGCTTGGTGCTTATGTCATCGAACACCTCCCTCTAGCTAGGGTGACATCACTTGAATCCCTGACACATTCTTTCATGTGCTTCCGTCATTCACTTCTAAGCTCGGTTAGCTATCTCTTCGTTCGCTACTGCTCCCTCTTCTCCTCTGACTGTTCGGTACTTGATAGCATCTTTAACAATATCGACAAGGCCATTTCTTCTCATCCATCTGCCCATATATTTGTGTTTGCTGACTTTAACGCCCACCACACCAAGTGGCTGGAAAACTCTGTCACCGACCTTGCTGGTGTCCACACCCTGAATTTTTCAATCACCCAATCCCTTACGCAAGTGGTAGACTTCCCCACCCATTTCTCTAATAACCCTAACAGAAGGGACTCACTTCTAGACCTCTGCTTCACTTCCATCCCAGACTCTTGCACTACCAGACAGCTCTGCCCTCTCGGAAACTCTGACCATACCGTAGTTTCCGTCAACATCTCATTCCACGCCCACCCAACCCAAGAAACCCAGACCAGCAGAATATCCTACTGCTACCAAAGAGCAGACTGGGATTCGTTCCGAGACTTCCTCTGTGAGGTCCCTTGGAACAACGTTTTTAGTCTTCCTGTCGAAGGCCTCCTCTTGGGTTAAGGCTGGCATCGATGCTTTCATCCCTGCCAGGAAATTTCAGCTTAAATCTCATTCGTCTCCCTGGTTCTCGCCCGCATGCTCGGCCACCATTGCCCACCAGAATAATTTCTTCCGGCTCTGTCGTAGCTACGCGTCGGACCAAAACAGGCGCCTTTTCGCCTCAGCTCGTAATAAGTGTAAAAAGATACTTAACGAAGCTAAGATGTTGTTTGCTGCCAGAATGAAGCATCGCATAGCATCCTGTAAGTTCGGCGCCTAAGCGTGCTTAACAATTGTAAGTCCTTAATGCCGCCCCTAATCAATGAATTTGAGGTCCTCACCTCCTCAGCGGACAAGGCTGAATGATTTGCTCGCAGATTCTCGACCAATTCGAGACTGGATTCATCTGGAGTTTCTACACCTGACTTCTCACATAGAACTGAGGCTCAACTGAATGACGTCTACAATACACCCTCGCTGGTCTCTAACATAATCTCAAAACTTGACCCTCACAAAGCGAGTGGAGGGAACGGAATCCCAATCATAGTCTTGAAGAAATGTGCCTCTGAACTCTCCCCTGTCCTTTCTAAGCTCTACAACTTCTGCCTATCTGCTTTCTGCTTCCCTGCCTGTTGGAAGTCTTCCTCTGTAGTCCCTATATTTAAGAATACTGGAGAACCCTCGGACCCCGCAAATTACCGCCTTATCAGCCTTCTTCCGATCTTTGGCAAAGTGTTCGAAGCCATTTTCAACGCCGAGGTGGTTCAGCATCTCACAGCCCACAGGCTCCTCTCGGACAAACAGTATGGTTTCCGCTTCACCAGGTCTACTGCTTATATGCTAACGACCATCACCGAGTATATATATCAGGCTCTCGACAAAAATGGCGAAGCCCCAAATCGTTGCCTTGGATATCTTCGAAGCATTCAACAGAGTCTGGCATGCTGGCCTTCTACGCAAACTGCGGAGCTATTGTATAATTGGACATTTGTTTGACCTAATGCAGTCATTCCTCTCTAACCGCACATTGAATGTGGTATTAAACGGACATATCTCCCTGAACTACCATACGAATGTGGGTGTCCCTCAAGGCTCTAACCTAGATCCTACGCTTTTTCTAATGTACATTAATGATCTCCCCGAAGCCATAAGATCCCAAGTAGGCATGTACGCCGATGACACCACAGTTTAATCTCGCCTCGACCAAAAATCTGGTGTGGGCGACAAAGCGAACTTCACTGCCGAGCTTGAAAAGACCTCCAATCCGTAGTGGATTGGGGTAAGAAATGGCTCGTAAATTTTAATGCTTCCAAAACGAAGCTGCTATCAATTAACCATCATAGACAATCGCACCTACCCCCCCATTAGCATGGAACAGGCTTGCCTCCCAGAGAGTAAAACACTACGCCTCCTTGGCCTCACACTCTCAGCGGACCTCAAGTGGAATGACTATATCGAATCCAAATTTCTAAATGAAAATAGAATTCTTCATTTGTTATTATTACTTTGTAAAATTTTACAAGGCAGCCAAGAAGCTTCGGCTAGCCAATAAGAAGAAGAGACTAGCATGGGGAAGTGAGCACAAAAACTGGACACCAGAACAGTTCATTTGATGCACATGTTATTGTGCAGTATTAACAAAGAATAATTTTTCTTTCATTTAGAATTATCCACTTGGCAAGAAATACTAAATATAGTATGAAATACATCATTTCTTTTAAAAAGTGGGGTGGCCTAATAATTATGGCCGGTAGTATATATATATATATATATATATATATATATATATACAGAGAGAGAGAGAGAGAGAGAGAGGGAGGGAGGGAGGGAGGGAGAAGAGCGCAATTAATAAATTGTTGTCTAAATTCTGCAAAAATACAAATAACACTGACATCATTTTAACAGATATATTTGCGAAAATCACGCAAAATTATCTTGAAATACCGAAGAATAAATTTCTTCAATATTGACGCAAGGCAGCACTACATCCTCTAGGCACTTGATGTAGGTTTCCGTGTTGAGTATGAAGCCCTGTGCTGTAATGAATGGAGGCCTAACTTCGCCATTACTATTGATTACTCCAAACACATTCGTAATCATTATTACATTCATCCAAATCTTTCCAAATTCTCTGCACAATCATCAGATTGACACCCAAACACTCTGTAATGTTTACTTCCGATGCAAATATTAGAACTTCCGGTGCAAATACTAAACAGTACAACATTTATGGCGGAGTGAATTACGTCAGGGTGTTTTTTTTTTTCACAGACAATGCCTAACTAACCTAACTATATTGTAAAATTGATGAAATAAAAAAACAACGCCCATAAGCAAAATTAAATATATAAAATGCCAAAGATTTACCTATCACACCCAGTATATGTACAGATGAGAGCAAATATTGAATAATTATTTATTTAATATTTGCTCTTATCTGTATATCTAGGTGAATGGATGTGAACAAGTGGAACACAGTAATGCAATTATAAATTAATTTGTTCAAAGTTTGTATTTAGTTTCTGTATTAAACAAATTAGGTTTTGTTTAGTGATCTCATACTTATGCATGAAATAAAAAAGAATCTTAAAGAAATAGAAATGAAACCCCTTTAAAGAGACACAGGAACAGGGTAAAAAGTCTGTCACCTAATGTTAAAAATATTGAGAAAAAAAGAAGCAAATATCAAATGTATTTTACACGCGCAATCTGACGACGCGCATGCACAACTCGCACACAAGAAACGCAAAGTCACACGCGCATGTCTACATACAAAACCGACATGGACGTGTTTTTCTCATCAGAGACAAAGATGTTTCTCTTTTATATATTTGCATGGACACACAGGTTGTGATTAAAAGATACTAGTAAAAGCGAATTGGAAAACTACAATATCGAACAACATTATCTCAGACACCTCATCGATGTAGAAATAATAATAATAATAATAATAATAATAAATACAAACAAGATTTACAGTTAGTAGATTCTGTAGAAAAGCAAAACAGAAGCCAAGAACCAACTATTGCGGCAAAAAATATGAAAATGAAAGCCAAAGATAAAGCTCTTGAAAAGATGAAACAGCGCTGGCAAGACAAACCTCTGCATGGCCAATATCCAGTACGTGCCAATAAATCCAATGTTGACAAAGTTAATACTCATCAATGGTTACGTGCATCTGGATTAAAGTCTGAAACTGAAGGATTTATACTTGCAGCACAAGACCAAAGTCTTTTCACGAGAAACTTTCAGGCAAATATTATGCATAATAATATGGATCCAAAATGCAGGTTTTGTGATAAACACCAAGAAACAATAGACCACCTAATCTCAGGCTGTTCTGTGCTTGCCCCAAACGAATATAAAAATCGCCACGATAGAGTTGGGCAATATTTACATTGGGCAATATGCAAACATTATGGAAAAGCTGTAGGCAAACACTGGTATGAACATCACCCAGCACCGGTTACAGAAATAGAGGATGTAACCATTCTATGGGATTACACCATCTACACAGACAGAAAAATTGAAGCTAACAGGCCAGACATTATTGTTAAAAACCAGAAAGAGAAAACTTGTCTATTAATTGATATGGCTTGTCCAGCGGATTGTAACATAGCAATCAAGGAATTTGAAAAACTGTCAAAATATAAAGACCTGGAAATTGAAATAGAAAAAATGTGGAAATTGAAAACAAGAGTTGTGCCAGTGATAGTAGGTGCACTTGGAATGATAAAAAATGGAACAAAACAACACATTGAAAGAATCCCTGGAAACCCCAGCTTAAGAGATATACAAAAAATTGTCTTATTAAGTACAGCCCACACACTAAGGAAAACTTTATCTATGTAATGCTGAGGATGATAGGGAAGATAGAAAAACATGAAATGGAGCCATAACAACACGCCACTACCTGCCTTAGGTCTCCCCGCAGACTTGGTTGGTAGTGAGACCAAAGCAGAAATCGAAATATGATGAAAAATTACATAATAATAATAATAATAATAATAATAATAATAATAATAATAATGATAAGAGTACTCAAAGACCAAAAACCTCCGCCAAGGCAATACCGACACCATCTCAGCAATTAGTAAGATATGATTTTTAAAATGGGAATGATTGCAATAAAATAAACCACTCTCAAGAGTGAAAACACAAAAAACACAAAAAAAATAAATCACATTCAAAATCAAATGCGTACTTAAAATGAACAATGAAAAGTAGAAAATTAAAAAAAAAAAGAAAGAAAAAGATAAAACCGAAAAAATAATCCAAAAACTTTATCCTGTGTCTGATCGAACCCAAAATCTAAACAGTTCCTGTCAATCATGAGGCCAATCATACGTGAAATTTCATCCGAATCCATCCTGCTGATCTTGCATAATAGTATTCTTATATGTTTCGTTTTTGCTGGGGATAAGTAATCTAAAAATGTTCCTTAATTTTCGAATTTCCAAGCGCTTTCACCCTTTTCACAGGTCATTTTCCAGGATGCTATTTTTCCAGTGTTGTTATGTCCTCATGTTTTACTGTAATTTAATTTTTTTGTTTTTATTATTTTTTGTTTTTATGAAAAGGAGAGTTCATTAAAGCTGTCACGTGATGCGCGCGTCGGACATCGGGTAAGCGTCTATATGTATGTATGTATGTGTGTGTGTGTGTGTGTGTGTGTGTGTGTGTGTGTATTGTTCAACATAACAGACAATGAATGTTTATTATGTTTAATCATGAGCAGTTCTAAACATCGTATTTTGGCTTTAATTTTAGGTGTAAATATAGACCAAAATTGTCCAACATTTGGATATTTTTCATTATGCTGGATCTAAGCTTTCGGCTCACGTGAGCTATCTTCAACGAGGTTACAGAGATATTAACATAAAGAAGTTCACCATCAAAGATGGTTTTATCTTGTGTTGACATAAAACATTGCTATGCAACGATAACGGTCACCAAGAAGCAGACGCAGTTTGTAAATTTGTAATGCGGTTCTATGACGTCACACCACGTGAGAGACCGAAATGTTAACAACAGAACCGTATGTCGAAATGCAAAATCTTAGAACCAGCATAATAAAAAAATATTTAAATGTTGGGCAATATTTGTCTTTATTTTCACCTGAAAGCCAAAATACGATGTTTAGAACGTATCATGATTAAACATAATAGGCATTCGTTTGTCTGTTATGTTTAATAATATACGTTTATAAAATTATCTGCTGCTTTGATACACTAAATGTACATAAATGTGTATATATATATATATATATATATATATATATATATATATATATATATATATATATAATAAATTTAAAATGTGATTTGATGTGCTATGTTCTTTTATTGGTGGACAGCAACGGTTTTATTCTTAAAGATTTGATGTTAAAAATAAACAGCTTCATTCATCGTTGAAACAAGATAAATTTCGTTAGGCCAATTTTTCTAATGCTACAGAACCATCATTATGAGTTTTCTGTCATCTGTTTGTCGTCAGCTTAACTCTTGCCGCACCGGCTTTCTTTCTCAAAGTACATTACAACTTAATACGTGCAGACTGTTCTTTTAGTTCTACACAATATCCTGATACTCTCAGATTTACTTTACTTTCTGAATGTTTAGCCAAGACATTCTTGTTTGGACTGTATTATAACCGCAGCCATTTCTTTCAGCAACAATTATAAGATGTCATGGCTTTGCTCCGTCACTCCAAACGTCTTGTTAGGAGAATAGATTCCAGAGTTTTCATTATCATATGCTTGTTTTTCCATCAAGACTATACCGCCCAGCTTTCTATACAATTTTTAAATATTTTAGTAAAACAATTCAAGGCCTAAGTGTCACTCAATGTAGTTTTGACTAAATGCAATGTGTAATATGAACACAAGAAGAGAAAGTAAGAAATGAAGATTATAAGGATATGGCATAGTGATAAAGATTGACTCTAAACTTGGAAAGGTCAAGATTGTAATGTTCGAGAAGCACCCACTCAGGAGTTTGTTAAAAAGCGTTTTTTCTTCTTTTTTCCCCATTCCCCCAAAACGTTCTCCTCCACTAGGTCGCGTTTTGTAAAATCACTAAAGCCCCAATGTGGCAGCGATACACCATTTATGGTCTGATCTGACTCTTGTAAAGACAGACTATTACAGCAGGTATCAGGTATTTCTGGGGAGGCACAAGAAATATTTACATTATTCCAACATCATTAGCGATGGTTCGGATATATGTTCTAGTTGAGGTCAGAGAAAACTTGAAAAATTGAAATAGTCGAGCAAAATAAGGAGTCTCGTTGAGAATGAACCTATTCACTATGACTAGATAAAATTTTGGCTCTGTTCGGTGATGATTAATTTCGAAGGTATAGAAAGTTACAAGCCAACCTATCGAAAGCTAGCCCAGAAGAATGATCACCTGCCAGGCTCTGATCGACTTGAATTATGGAGGGGAACCCGTATACAGTTGTAGCAAATGATTAGACATTTCCAATAGCAACAGCCTCAGTCATAATTTGAACACAGATTACTCATATGATTTTAGCGACAATCGTTATGTAATTGATCCCGATCTGGTAGCTCAACTTCAGTCATTTTCTCACCGACTTAATGTGGCTTCCTTTTGTCTCTTCCACACATACTTTCACCGCTTCTTCTCCGATGAGCTTAGCTCCCTGGTGAGCCCTCGGCATGAATTTAGTCAAGCTACCAGACTAGCAACTAGGTCCCACTTTTTACAGTGAAACCAAACAAATATAACCGCAACTTTTATTCCTCAGCTTTTTTTTGCTGACATCTCCTGCCTGTGGAATTCCCGTCCGTATACTTGCTTCCCTGACAGCTACAATCTCCATGAATTTAAATGCGAAGTCAATTGCCATCTCTTATCTCCTGGACTCGCATCTTTTTCCTGACAACCCTTGTATCATGTTCTTTTTCCTTTCTACACTACTCTAATGCAGCTCTCTTCACACCAGTGTTCTCATCCTTCTCTTACCCATTCTCTGACACATCCATAACTTGTTCTTCTTTGTCCTCACTCACTTCTTATTTAAAGCCCCTGCTCACCAGTGGCAGTTCTGCCTGGCTGGGCGTGAAATGATTAGTAAACAAAAAAAGAAAAAACTCACACAAAAAGTGGGTGCTGGAAAGTTATCTACCCGAATAGAGTAGAAATGGACTATGATTCATGGATATACCTTTACCAAACCCCCTCTCAAAAATTAGAGATTGATATATATATAATATAAAATATTGAGAGAAAAACCCAAGACAGTTATAAATCAGGATTTAATCCGACAATGTAAACTTACTCACATTGTCTCTTTCAGACAGTTGAATATATATATATATATATATAAAACTACTAAAAAGTTGTAAGTTAAAAATGTTGTTTTGACAGTATTTATATATATATATATATATATATATATATATATATTTGATATTTCGGACCAGCCTCAGCCTTTCTTCAGAAACAAATGATTTTAAACTAGAAGCATCCGTCTAGTTTAAAATCATTTGTTTCTGACGAAAGGCCGAGGCCGGTCTGAAATATCAAATGTATATATATATATATATATATATATATATATATATATATATATAAATAGAGTCAAAAAACATTTTTAGTAGTTTTTTGGTAGTTTTTTCTATACATATTAAGAAAGTATACGTGGATTATCATTATGCGATAGATAGATAGATAGATAGATAGATAGATAGATAGATAGATAGATATTAATAAATATACATGTGGATATACACGTTATTACACGCACATATATAAATATTTTTCTGGTATTAATAAAACAGTGCTCGATGTAATATAACAGAGCTATAAATTATATAATAATAAATACAGATATAGACAGGTAGTTCATAAAAAGCATCTGATTATAAAATAATTTTTCAAACACGGTCATCACATTGTAAAAAATTTTTAAAAAGGTTAAAAATAATGGTAGCATTGTTAATAAAAAAGGAAATGCCAACGCTCAATAATTCTAACTATAAACACGGCCAGAATATACTGAACGTGTTTGAAAATTAAAACATTCCGATAATTTTAAAACAATCTATATATTCAGTTAAAAGTTAAATGAAGTTCATCGCCGAAATAGTTTACATAAATAGGTCATTCGGACATTTTTATATAATTTATGTTCTGAGAAAAAAATTATAAGACCACATGAAAAATTATAAAAAAATAAAATTTAACTAAAGTACCTAGCCTATATATATATATATATATATATATATATATATATATATATATAGTTGGGATTAAATATAAATCAAATATATCTCGGAATATGACAATGATAAGATAAAGAACAAGTAGAAAACGTTTATCAATCTAAAAGGTTTAAATTTCGTTAAAACTTCATCAGTCTATCTATCTATCTATCTATCTATCTATCTATCTATCTATCTATCTATCTATCTACATCAGTTCAGATTATCTAGTTATTTGTTTATTCTTTGTTTTTCACCATGTCTCCGTTTCATTGCCTCTTTAGATCTTTGACCAAGTTGTTCCCTATCCTTCTCCACCGCCATTATCTTTTTTTCTATCTAAATGTGTTCGTGCACACAAATGTCTTGTGGGTGACGCATACACTAAGTCCCCGTTTGTCTCCTCCTTCGAAACCACCCTGCACTTTGGACATTTTCCCCTCACTTGACTGATTGCCCCCTCATCTAACTGCTCTGAACGACCTCATAGATTGGGTTTATTACGAACAGCAGTAAAGACAAAAATCATCGCCGCTCGGCGCAGAAGGAAATCTCAGTTAGAAACTTTAAAACCACTTTTAGAAATAGTTTTGTTTTTTATACAATTAATTCGTCGTAAAGTTAATGCTATTTTCGGGAGTTTTATTACTCTTCAAAATGATTCATGATATTATTTCATTTCCTTATGTTTAAATTACACCATTATGCTTTATATCTGTTCCTTTTTCTTTTTATTTTTCGACCTTTTTGCATTTATTTGTGCATATCTAGTTTTCAATGGGAGCGTGGCCGACGTTACCATGAAGGTTTCGAATCTCATCATGGTCGATTTGTCAAGAGTATGACTTATTTATTATAGCAACATGGGTAGGCGATAAAAATGCCCGTCTTAGCTGTAAAGGACTGAGCTGACCCAATCCTTGTGAGTGAAACTACTTAAACGAAACCAGGTGTCAATGGTTGTGTTAGCATGATGTCACAAATGTCACAAATAAACAGTCACCGGATAGCAGACACAGTTCGTAAATTTGTAATGCGGTTATCTGACGTCACACTGCATGAGAAACCAAAATGTTAACAGAACCATATGTCTAAATGCAATGTAATGTGGTGTGACTAGATTGAAATGTGACTTTGTTAAGTGTGAGTTGTTTTGATTTAATGTAGATGGCCTCCAATAACTGAAGGTTCTTTTTACTTTTTTTCATCTTTTGTTGGACAATATTGTCTTTATTTTCACCTGAAATTAAAGCCAAAATACTATGTTTAGAACGGCCAATGATTAAACATAATACACATTCATTGTCTGTTATATTTAACAGTATATGTTTAGAATCTATATATATATATATATATATATATATATATATATATAATAACTAATTAGACTCCGTAAGTTTAGACTAATCTAAACCTTCGAAAAACTGTTAACAAACAAAACCTAAATCCGTTAAAATCCGGCGTACTAAGTTGTCGGATAAAGGGGAGAAAAAAAAGAAACCAGCGGAACAAGAACAAAATGTCAAGTATCCGCAGTAAAGAAAAAAACCCCAAACGGAACCTAAACGCAAGAAAAAGTGCTCAATCCGAAATTACGAAAATACAATAGTAGAGCAAAAAACACGAAAAAATCTAAAGTGAGCCACAACCTACCGCGGTTTCACACTACGGATCGTCAGGGAAAAGAGCCTTTTCCCTGATGATCCGTAGTGTGAAACCGCGGTAGGTTGTGGCTCACTTTAGATTTTTTCGTATACATATATATATATAACAATTATTTAGACTCGCAGAAGCGCGATATTTGACAACGATGACCCACAAGGAAATGTAACAAGAGTCCTCTTATATGGCAGTGAATGCTTGACAATTTAGTCACAGATGAAGAGGAGAAAGATTTTACCAGATTTCCACACGAAATCAGATTTGTAGGACTCTCTGTCTTCGGGTAGAGAGAAACCCAAACGAGGCTATACCAAAGAGTAAAAAAACAGACAAGATCCTGGCCCTGCTTTATACAGGGAATTTTTTTCCCGTGCTTAGGGGTTCGGAATTCCCACGTTAAAAACCGACCTTGTGTCACATCTAGCTTCAATGGGGAGGTTTCCGTTAAATATCTAGATAAGGAGGAGGCGTAGCAAAAGAGATGTAGTTCTACAGAAGGATACTGAAAATGTCATGGATGAAATATGCAAGCAATAAGGAAGTTTTAAAGAAAATGTAACAAAATAGAGACTTGCAATCAGAAAGCGACAGTTAAAATGATTTGGACGCATTAATAAGGAAAAGGCTTGGAGAATTCGTCACACACAGGACATATTGAAGGCAACCAGGACAAAAAGACAGAGAGAAACATTGATTAATCTACGTAGCTAGATTGAAAACATATATCACAGAAGAAGTACTGGGTGGGATAGTAAAGAGACAAACATTACTGAGAACTACAAATGAGAGGATGTTGTGGAGGGACTATTTTCCCACGGCGTCTTTGTTCCCTCTCTGCATGAAATTACTCGAGTTACTAGACTGGCAACTACGTCCCATACTTTTCCAATGAAAACAATCAAATGTAACCGCAACTTCTACCCTCAACTTTTTTCTCGCACTTCCCGCCTGTGGAACTCCCTTCCGTATATTTGCATCCCTGATAGGTGCAATCTCTAAAAGTTTAAATGCAAAGTCAGTTACCATCTCTCATCTCCTTGATTCCCATCCTTTCCCTGACAATCCTTGGTAATTTTTTCTTCTCCCTTTCCGCTCTACCCTTACACAGCTCTTTGCACACCACACCAGTGTTTCCATTCTTCTCTTACCCATTCTACGACACCCCCCTGTGACCTGTTACTCTTTTTCTTCACTCTCTTTTTATGTAATCCACTGCACCCTAGTAACAGTAATGCCTTGCTTGATGTGAAGCGATTACATAAAAAATAAACACTCTCTGAAGGGACATGGCTGAAAAAAAAGATAGTTTCTGAAATAGTGTGTAATACAGAGTTGTAAGAGACTGGTGTTTAAACAAGCATCAAAAGGCTGGGTTTTAAAAAAAATGATGCAAGTCGGATGGGTTGAACGATCGGAATGATCGGCGCTAACCATTTCGCATTGAGCTTAGTGAAGCTTAGTATGGTAATTAACGTGGGATATATGACATTTATACACCCTTACCTTGTATAGTCAATCAGTTAAGTGCCATACATGATACACACTTGGGCGATCATGTCTCGAAAGAGACATGTCTGACTGGGCAGAAGATTATCCCGCAGTAGGTTGTCATTGCTTTCTGCGGTAGACTGGTTGCCGACCAAGGCTATAGAACCCAATCTGTCCTGTTATTTAACCCATAACTGAAAGGAATAGACGGATTAATACCTTTCCCAAGGGTATTTGCGCGTAAGTGAATGCAATGAATTCAGCTGGAATTCGAACTCGGCTCCCCGATTTCTCGTTCCGAACCTTGTAGAGACAAGGAACAAATAAAATGACATTCGATGTAGCATCGTGAGTAATGCGTATCTATTGAAAGAGAAAGAAACGAAATAGCCTGTCAATATAAACAAACGACATGTATAATTCATGAGGCTCATCACTTTCTTCTATTAAGTGCTGACAGCTACTGAGACGAAGCTAAATATATGTGCACTCATCCACAAAGGCAATGAAAGTAACTTTGATGAATATATATGCGACACCTTTGAAGAAATAGAAATATTATTTGAAATCTCGCTCTCTCTCTCTCTCTCTCTCTCTCTATATATATATATATATATATATATATATATATAAATTCAGGCTGAATAATCGTGAAATGTTATTAGGAAAATATGCACCCTCTGGAAGGATTTGAACCTGAGTCCCCTAGACCTAGCGTAAATCCTTAATCTGGCGTTGCTTAGACCGCTCGACCAGGATGGACTTACAGTTAGACCAAGCTCGAATGAAGCCTTTAAAACACAATTTCTTGATTTTTCGCAATATTCATACCTACTATTTTTGTATCCTAATGTAAACATATGTAAACAAAGACCATTTATTTTAAGAAATTTTTCGAAAGGGACAAACTCTAACTATTTTTAATTTATTTTTTAATTTTTCTAAAATTTATCTATTGTTTAAACATTATATTTAATGTATACTAGTATTTGAATAATCGATAAATGTTGTTAGGAAAGTATGCGTCTCCCAGTAAGATTCGAACCTGCGTCTCCTATCTCTCTCTCCCTTTTTCTCTCTCTCAATATATATATATATATATATATATATATATATATATATATATATATATATATATATAGGCTACTAAAAATAAAAACAAAACATATTATTTAACAACACCAAAATCCCAAAAACAACTTGAAAATGGTTAAAGAATTAGCCAAGAGTGTCCACTTTTACATCTACATACGTTCTATTCCTGATATTGAGCACTTTACCCATAGATATAGCATATCTTAAAACTATCTCTCTCTCTCTCTCTCTATATATATATATATATATATAGAGAGAGAGAGAGAGAGAAATAATGTGACAAAGTAACGAAATACAATGGTATATTTTTGTGTACGTGTCTCTATGTGTTTCTCTCTCTCTCTCTCTCTCTCTCTCTGTCTCATTCTCTGTGTGTGTGTGTGTGTGTGTGTGTGTGTGTGTGCGTGCGCGCGCGTGCGATGGTGCGATGATCTTTAGAATGTGTGTGTGCGTGAGGCCTGTGTACCACTTTTTTGTGTGGAGAATGTTTGGGACAACATTTTACAACTATTGCTATATTTTAATGTTTGGTCACCTCGTGTTTTCCGGCGAGTCTGGTGAAGCTTTGGTGTCCAGTTCGCGTTTCGATACATCCACTCGACACCTATTCCTAAGCTTAGTAAATAACAAAGTTTACACAATCTCCCTCTTTCTCACGCACACTCACACACGTACATATATACATATTAGGTTCATTCAAAAGAGCGATAACTCTGATAAAAATACATTAAAAAAATTAAAGCTTTAACTTAAAGTTTTAATTTTAGTTTTAATTCCAAGCTAAAAGATTAAATGTAATATTCCAAATAAACAAAACACTTTGGTGTATTTCAAACTGAATTTTAAATTGATTGATTTTTATTTATCTATAAAATCTATAAACTTGTTCTTATTTTATTTGTGAAAAAATTGAACATCATTCAAAAGAAACGTTATTTGAGGAAATTTATTTGATAAAATGTATCATTAATCTGAATTAAAACAAATATTAATTACTTTTAGTTTAAAATACTGCAGAAATGTATTTTTTAAACAGGGATAGGGAATTCTGAAGTATTTAGCGGTTTACTGGCAACTTGCTATCATGAATATTTAATCCAGTGGAACAGAACAGAAAAAATTTACTTGATGAATATAAAATGAACTATTTTTTATATAAATTTCAAACTATCAGTAATCTAAAGAATTTAAGAAAATATTTTAAGCAATAATTGAACTTTTATTACTTTGCCGTTATTGAAAATGTTGGAAAAATTACCAATAAAATTTTTATCTATTATAAATTAAAAATTTATTATAAACCTTTCTTATTTTTGATAATCTCGTGTGTAGACAACCATATTTACAAAAATCAATACGTTTATATAGATATAGAAAAATTCAAAACACGTTTTTAAAATACTGGCATTTGCTGAATTGTAGCGAGATTTTAAATGTATTAGTAAATACAATTTTAATAACGGTGTAACTTGACCGACGCAAGTTAATGCATAATTTTAAAACAATTTTTGAACTATACTAATTTAGAATTTTCAAAAATGAAAACATTTCAAAAACATTTTAAAAAATGAAAACAATTTTTTCTTAAGAAAGTAGTGTCCATAATATATTTTATGCATAAAAGCAATTTAAAGTTTCTCTAAAAACTTTGTTTTAGTGTCGTTTTTTATTATACCAAACATGGCAGATATTCTACAACTAGGGGTCGCATTTGACGAAAACAAACAAAAAAAAATTGATAATTTCAATTCTCCGCGGACATGTCCTTATAACAAATATAAACATTAATCCATACAAAAAACATTCACGAATGTCACCATTGAGGGTTAATAGATGTAACACACACACACACACACACACACACACACACACACACACACACACACATATATATATATATATATATATATATGTGTGTGTGTGTGTGTGTGCGTGTGTCTACAAAGAATTTCTAAAAATAGAATTTTTTCAAAAATAATTTAATTTTCAATAAATGTTACATTAAGGTTTCATACAAACAATTATCCGATTTGTGTAAGAATTTCCAAATCCATGCATTTTTTACTACAAAAAATACCCACATTTTACTAACAAATATAAGATTCCACGTTGACTAAAACAACAAGATGTTTTTTATTAAAATTTCTAATGTTCTAAAAAGGTTAGATAATCATTTTTCATAAGAATATCTTTGAATTTTACGTTTAATAATAAGATATTGACGATATAATTTTTGTTTTAGTGAATTTTTATATGATATAAACACATTTTGTTAGCGAATCTTTAGATGTATCTCTCTCTCTCTCTCTCTCTCTATATATATATATATATATATATATATACAGACACACGCACACACACATATATAAGTATATATCTATATAGGTAGATAGATCTGAAAGAGTGATATAGAAAGTTTAATTAATAATGATCTGATAGATAGACCTGAAGGAACAAACTTAAATCTGAACAAACTGAGATAGATAATGAACAGAGACAGATCAGAAAACACTGAAATGCATATATAGTTAGCTTTTTTACACCATATTGTTTGTACAGTTATCTTAATCTTTGTTTCCATACTTACGACGATTGGATTTTCGAGTGAATTTCGTTCACTGGGGCAGATTGTTCTCGTTCCCTGAGTCATGTACCTTCCAGGTGTCTCTGTATCAGTTATTTCTTTTTAACCAAACTCTCTAAGATTTTTAATCAAAATATCTGTAGCCAGGTATTGAGCTCACTCTTTGGGTCAAGTCACTAGATCCAACTAACGCATTTATCCACTGAGACATGTATCCTTGAGAGCATCAGCGTATGAATTTTCGGAACTTATAAAAAATGTCTCAGTAACATGTTTTTTTTTTTTACCAGAGCTCATATTACAATCTTGTTTGTTGTTGTTGTTTTCTCTAGCATTCCGTATTAATGGTTTCCATATTGTATTAATGTCTATGCTTAGCCGACTTAAGAGATTTTTGTGGCCTAGTATATGCGCTGTTTTCTTTTGGCATTTCCTAGTTGTGTTCTCTGTCTATTACTTCAGCTTTATTCCACGGGGGGCTGTGATCTCTCTTTTCCCTCCACATGTGGTCAGCTACGACTGATTTTTCTATTTCCCCTCGTGTGACGGCCGTAAGGGGGCGACCCGTTTCTCATTTATATTTCTTACCGCAGCTGCATGAAATAGCGTACTCACAGTCCTTAGTCATGTTCTTCCCCATGGAAGATCTTACTCGGAAGGGGTATATGCGAAGTGTTGAACCCCTCTTGAAGGTCGTTCTGATGTTATACAGACCATAGATCTTCGTTTTTCCGGTTATCCCTTCACATAGAGAAGGCAGACCGAGGCTGTTTTCTGAGTGTTGTTATCTTCTTGCACCCTTATATACCAGTTTGTTGCAGTGGCTACCCCGGGTAGTTGTTAGATTTTAGGGTGCAGCATATACTGCCTATTTTTTGTTATTATGTCCACATGTAACCTTTGCTCGATATTGCAAGCAGCAGAAGATTCCTTTCTTAGCACTATGTAGGTGGTGGGAGTTGAAGTTGTGGTATTGTCTGTTGAATGTTGGTTTGCGATGTATGGATTCAAGACATCCGTTAACCGTATGGATGATCTTGTTGAGATCACATGGTCCAGCAGAGGCTGGACGTTTTTCTGGTATGGCCAGAGTATAAAGGTGTCATCGACGTATCTCAGCCATATTGATGTGGAATCTAATGCAATCTCTTCGAAGTATTCTATGTATATGTTAGCTATTGCTGGTGATAATAGCGAACCCATTGCTAAGCCTTTATCCTACCTATATTTGTATGATTCCATTCCGAAATCTGTTGTTTGCGTATAGAAAGTCAGCATATTCATCAGGTTGTCTATTGTATACTAGAACATTCTCCTAGGGATGAGTCCGAGTCCGGTCTGTCCCTGATTACTGATAGAGCCTCCACTGTGGGTACCTTGTTGAGCAAACTGACCACGTCCAGGTTCACCATCTGGTTGGAATGGATGGGAGCATCTTCGATTAATTTCACGAAGTGACCGAAGTTTCGGACAAGTGATGGTTTATAAGTCACCGAAATTCATACACTGATGTTCTCATGGACATATGGCCTAGTGGATAAAAGCATTGGTTGGATCTAGTTACCTGGTTCAAAATGTTATAAGTTAAAAAAAAAAAAAAGTTAAAGGGAGATAACTGTTAGCGAGACATCTTGAAGAGGCATGACTCATGGAACTGGTGCAAGCTACCAAGGTGAACGAAATAGTTTAGTTTGAAATATTAATCACCTGAAGAAGGTCGGAGAGTACCACAATCGAAACGTCGCGTTGCTAAGATAGATAGATAGATAGATAGATAGATAGATAGATAGAGCTTTTTTTTAATATATTGCACAAAACATTGCAGGTGGATATGGCTTTTATGTCAAGAAGCTGTTCAAAATAATGGAAGCATTAATATAATAAAATTGTACAAAGCCAACATTTAATAACTCAAACACGGCTGGTGTAATGGTTAGCAAGCTTGTCTCGCTCGAGCAATTACGACTGAGTAGTGAATTCAATCCTCACTGGGTGCCCATACTTTCTACCTTGCACCACATCTAAGCGGCGCTTAAAAAATCAACTTGGGCACCTCGATTTGGTGTATTGGTTAGCAAACTCATCTCAGCAGAAACATTACAACTGATTATTGAATTCGATCCTCACTGTATGCTCCATACTTTCGGCCTTGTGCCACTTCTAAGCTGCGCTTAGAAAATCTCCTGTAGGCAGACATATGTAAAAATCTATATAATCAGTTAACACTAAAATAATCCTTGATAATCTCCAATAGAATTGCCGAAAATGCTTGGAAATATAGAACATTTAGACACTTTTACGCACTTTATGCCCATAAAAGAAAACAGTTGTATAAATACAAGAAAAACTAAATAAAATGCTAATCGCATACCTTATCAGTCGTCTTTAATGAAACTAGTATAAAAAGTGAGTGTTGCCCAAATACAATATATATATATATATATATATATATATATATATATATATATAGTTAGATAGACAGAACATTGCCAGACAAATGGATTCACTGCGATACAAAGTAACTTGAATAACCTCAATAAAAATGTCGGATGTTCTCAAATCGAAAAAAAAACGACCATTAAATGCTGAAAAAAATTCTAATTTAAATGTACTTTTTATTTTATTTTTATTTCTAATTTTTTTCGATTTTACCCCTCACCTCCTGCTGCAAAAAAGCAGACGCCCCTATTTATGGCTCACTGTCGTTGGCAGTTGTCAGCATTTCCCGTGCCCACTGACCAGCAGCTCTTTAAGAAGTCCTAACTTCGCATAAATTGTTCGTAAGTATCTAAACGTACGACGTAGAATCTTCCCTTCCAACGGAGATTTAACAAGTGCATTACGTAGAACATGTCTCAAATTGTATTTTCTACATTCGAAGAAATTCCCTTTCTATGTTAGATTTGCTTCTTTTGTTACTTCTGCTGTAATGTCATAATTATTATGTTTAGTTGCATACAGACTCATTCATATGCATTCATTTTTATTCAGTTAGGCTATGACCGAGGAAACCACTCCGACGCGAGGATCTACTGAGCATGAAAGAATTGGACAAAAAACTTTATTAAGGAATTATGACAATAAAATTAGAGGAATTATGAAGAAATGATGGCAATAAAATAACAGGAATTAAAAGAAAGTTCACTCAGTTACGTGCCACATATGATACACGCTTAAGTGATCATGTCTCGAAAGAAACATGAATCACTGGGCAGAAGATTTTCCTGCAGTAGGTTGCCATTACTTTCTACGGTAGACTGGTTGCCAACCAAGGCTATAGAACCCAATCTATCTTGCAATTTAACCGAAAGCTGGAGGGAAAATCGACGGATTTATACCTTTTCCAAGGCTATTTGCGTGTATGTAAATGCAACGAATTCAACTGGAATTCGAACTCAGCTCGCCAATTTATCATTCCGAGCTGATATCCATTACACCACAACGCATATTCAACAGGAAATTAGTACACTGAAAATGACGCTTGACATTACATTTAAATTTTTGAAGAAACCGGAACAGCACTAGGAAATACCAAAAGAAATCAACGCATATACTAGGCCACAAAAATCTCTTAAGTCTGTTAAGCATAAGCATTAATACAATATGGAAACCATTAATACGGAGTGCTAGAGAAAAACAAACAACAACAAACAAGCGTGAAGTTGGTGTAAAGAAACTGTTAACACAGAACTTACATATGCATCTAGCCATTTCAGCTGTAAAATGACGAGACCTTGTTGCTAATGTAGTACTGCGCTTAAATCCATAATGTCGAGGTACCTAAGAGAATCAGAACGATTATCAAGAATCTTTTTAGAAAAGGTTTACTAAGGCAACGTTAGTAAAAATAACTGAAGTCAAGATGACAAGTTAGGGCGACATTACAGGTTTTCTTTGAATTTTGTTCAGAAAAGTCATCTCTGAAAGACCAGCAGAAACCACAATCTTATCTTTGGTTTACCTGTTCAGACTATAACCCAAATTTATCATATTTTCAGACTGTATAAACGTAATAGTTAAGATTACAAAAGACACCTCTTTGTGTCCGCCCATAAGAACTATAAGTGTCCTCAATGATGTTTGTCAATTTTTGTTGATAGAATGATTAAATATTGCTGTCCCATCAGACATGCTGTTTCTATCACTGAAAGTCAAGCAAAGATACTGAAGATAATTCAAGTGTATAATTGGAAGAGAATTTACAAGCAAAGCGTTTGCCTTATCAGCAGAAGTTGTTGACACTTCAAATAGAGTTCTACAGAACTCACTATTACAGAGCCGCCAGTATTCACTAGAACCAAACTTGTTACAGGATATAAGATGTTCTATTCTGTTAACATAGAAAGACAAAGCATCCTCGAGGACGCTTACAATTACTATGAGCGGGCACAAAGAAGCGCATGATGTAATCTGAACTATTACGTTTGTACAGTCAGAAAATGTGATAACTGTAGGCTATAGCGTGTGAACACGTAGGTGTAAACCAGGGATAAGATTGTGGTTTCTTCTGGTATTTTAGAGATGGCACAAAAGCGTTGATGCTGATTTTTACCCATGAAGAAAACAACAAAACACAACACAACTTCTTCGTTTTCTACTGACTTGAAAGGAAGCGATTATATCGAATAAATAGTTGCATCTATTGCAAGGAAAGTTGGGTCACTCTGTGGTGCAGGAAATATTCTTATCGTCAGAATTCATCTTGTACGTTTAAATATCTACTATTCATCCATGCATTGGTACTGCTGCCATATCTTGTTTTGTGCTCCTGCTATTCATCTCGAGATTCTTGATAAAATTCAAAAATGGGTCTGTAATACAATCGATCCTGACCAGGCATCTCAACTTCAGTCACTTTCTCACCGACGCGACTTTGCTTCCCTCTATCTTTTCTACAAATATTTTCATAGCAAGTGCTCTGAAGAACATTTTGCCTGGTGTTTCGAATATAGGAAATTTACCATGCTACTTTATTAGCATCTGGGTTCTACCCTTTTATTGTTGAAATAACTAAATACAACCTCTACTTCTACTCTATTAGTTCCTTTTATCGCACTTCCCCAATGTGATCTCCCTTCTATTTACTTGCTTTCTTGATAACCAGAATCTTAAAAAATCGCCATCTTCTGTCTGCTTGAATCTTGTTCATCGTTCGTCCTTTCCTGAATACTCCCTATTCTGAGTATTTTCTTTCAGTTTCACTTCCTATTACCCCCTGCGTACAAGTAGCATTACCGCTTTGCTTGGGGTGAAATGATTAAAAAAATCCTGTAGCATAATTCTCAATAGAAAGAATAAAAATTTCACTTCAAGGGCGTTGCAAAAAAAAAAAAAAAAAAGAAACTCACGAAATTTGTATAGACGATCCTGGTCATATTTTACGCTATTTTAATAATAGATAAAATGCGGGTTTATATTTCAGAGAATATAACTAGGAAAAGAATACTGTATTACGAAAAGCCATTAACCGACATATTTATTTATTTGAACATTATCTTTAATGAATACTTGTATTTGAATGGATACTCTGCGTTTCTATAATTAAGCAATATATTTATATATATCAACCGGCCTGAATATTAAAAAAATTCTTATTAGAAAAATATGCATCTTCCAGAAATATTAGAACCTGCGACTCCCCATATACCTAAGATAAGAAGTTTTGACATTTCTTTCCACTCAACCACAGAAGATTACATGGTATGATGAAGTCGAATTAAGCTGTAATACCATTTCGTAACTTTCTGTAAGATTGCGTAACATTGTTTTTATTTACGTTTGTTTACATTAGGATACCAATTGAAGTAGATATGGATGTTGTGAGAAATAAGGAACTTATCTGCTTGCAGCTTAGTTCGACTTTATTCTCCTTGAATTTTTATAAAATGTACGTATTTTTTAAAATTATGTATTTATGTATGTATTTATATAAATAATGTAGGTATTTATGTACTTATGTATTTACGTATATATTTATATTTTCTTTTTCTTTTTTAATATTTTTTAATTTTTTTTTACATAAGACAAATAGTCTTATGTATTTTAGAATGATGTATTTATGGATTAATTCGACTTTGTTTAACTATTGTCTATTGTATTTTAATAGTCTTTAAAAATCGCTGAAAAAGCTTCTTAAAGTGAAACATGTTAGATTAAAAACACTTTACTCGTTCTTTACTTATTCTATTCATATATATATATATATATATATATATATATATATATATATATATATATTGACAGTAATCCCTCTTTTAGACAGATTTCATTGATGATGATTGGCAAGGCACGCTTAAGCAATTTAGTGTGTAGAAATGTTCAAAAGATTTTGGTTCTGAACATTTCTTGGTAATCTATTATATCAAGGATGTTTTTGTTTGTCTTAACAAAAACATCCTTGCTAATGGCTAATAGATTAGCCGAAAGCGTACAGAGCCAAAGATAATTTGGACAGTTCTTACACACTCTATACCCCAAAATAAGTCTTTTGTAAATACGCAGGAAATAAAAAGCGTAATCTCAAAGCAGTGTTAGTCATCTTCAATGAAGCCTGCGTAAAAGAACATTTACATTTTTAATCTTATTATTAAAAAAGCAGTAACTTAACTTCATAAGATTTAATTCCCATGAACATCGAGTGAACGTATATTCAAATCTATTAAACTGTCAGTTTTAAATGTGCACCTGATGATTGCATACCGCATAAAACTCTAAGTCGTGCCACAGACGGAGGATAATGTGTATATTTATTAATGTATATATGTTTATACATTGAGCACTGTTTTATTATCACCTGAATAATAATACTACACACACACACACACACACACACACACACACACACATATATATATATATATATATATATATATATATATAGTCTAGATTCTTTTTCTCTTGGCAGATGAACAGCAGAATGCCATTCTCTATGTTTATCGCTTAAAATACCCTATATAAATAAAAAATTAACAAAGTTTTAACAAATTGTAATATGAGCTTAAGTAAAAATGCTTACTGAGACATTAAGTTTATAACTGCCAAAATTTCATACATGGCCTAGTGAAGTAATCCACTTACTTGACCATATATTTGGAAGTTCAATACCTGCCCACAGCAGGAGTGAAAAAAGGCCTAACTAAAATAAATCAACTAAAGTGATTTAATTGAAAGTGATATATCCAAGTAAGTCATTGCATGTGGAACTAGAGCAATCTGTCTCCGAGAACAAGAGGGAGGCTGGAGAGCACAACGGTCGAAATGTCGTGAATATCACAATAAAGATAGAGGACAACAGTCCGAACAAAGTATATTGCGTAATTAGTTACAGTACCTCATCTCAAAAACAGAGACAGATCATGTTGAAGGATAGAGCGGACAAGGGCCGAAACGTTGTGAATATGACAATAAAGATGAGCACAACAACCCGAACATTGTATATAGCGCAAATAGTTACAATACCTCATCAGAAATATAAAAATTCCATGAAGTAGACCGGGGTGGACAACGACCAACACGTCGTGAATATGAAAAGAAAGATGAGGACAACAGGTCCAGCATTGTATATAGTGCAAATAGTTACATCATCTCAGAAATATAGACAGATGTTTTCTTTCTCCAATTTGCGTTTATCTTCGTTTAGACGGTTTTCCATCGCTGAGGTATTGCTTTTCAAACGGAACTGCCTTTTGTCTGATACAAACCTGTATTGTATGTTTCAGTTGTGTTCCTAATTCTAGATCTTTGGATCAGATATTTTACGGTAAGTGATTTTTCTCACCCTTTTAAGTTAGCTTTTCTCAAGATATTAATATTATTTGCTATATGTCCAGAATGATGCCCAGTACTGACAGGCCGACTCATATTGCTCAGAAGCTGGGCTCGCATTTTACACAAGCTATATGGGTTAAGGGTCGCATTATACACGGAGAAGGCTTATACACAAGTATATACTGTAATCACTGAGAGTTCCACATTTGTTGCTTTGGCAAGGCAATGCTAAGAACAGTAAAATTTAAAGTTACCTTTGAATGATGTAACGATTGACGATCTAATCTGACAGTCTTTTTGTAGTGAATTTTATATTATAAATTTGCATGTAAATATCTAAGGTGCTTCTCAATGGAGAAGCAGTTAATTCGCCGACCATTCGTTCGATCTTCATAGACTCCCCAAAACTCGTCGATCAAATTTACGTTGTTGGTTAAGATGTGGCACAAGGCCGAAAGTATGGGGCACCTAGTGAGGATCGAACTCACTACTCGTATTGGGCGCGTGGCCGAGTGGTTAGAACGTTCTGAAGTTATCTGCCTGGAGGACGTGATCCCAGCCTCAAAGACTTACCACGGGTTGACCCGAGCCTTGTAAGAGAAATAGGGTAGGAGCCTTTGGGAACCGTCTCTAGTTGTGCTAGCACAAAGTCACAAGTCACAATTCTTCGTGACTGAGGATTGCTAACGCTAGATAACGCTCTCTCTCCCAGAAACTGTAACTAAGGTCTGCTCAACGGAGTTGCAATATAAACCACAGGGAAGCTCTGTGGGTGTTAAACAAACACAAATATAGTGAGTGTGAAAGAGAGTGGGGAAAGTGGAGATAAAGAGAGAAAGATAGAGAGAAAGTGTGAGAGAGAGAGAGAGAGGAAGGAAGGAAGGAAGGAAGGAAAGAAGGAAAAAAAAAGAAAAAAAGAGAAGGTTAAAGGAAAGAGAGGGGGGAGAAATATCCAGTTTGTTATATAGAAGAAAGATAAGAAAGTTTGAGATTCAGAGAAAGAGAGAAAGAGAGAGAGAGAGAGAGAGAGATATAAAGCAGAGGTAGAAAGAAAGAGAGTGAGTGTAAGAAAGGGGAGAGGGCGAGATAATGCGGAGGTAGAAAGAAAGAAAGTGAGTATGAGAGAGGGGGGAAAGAGCGAAAGAGGGTGAGAAAGAGAGAAAGAGGGAGAGAGATTGAGCAAGGGGGAGAAAAAACGACAGTGAGATAGATAGGGGGAGAGAGAGCGAGAGGAGAGAGGGAAAGATAGGGCGGAAGTAAGAGAAAGAGAGAAGAAAAACAGAAAATGCAAAGTAATCAAAATGAAGGAGATGAGGTTCAGAGAAAAAAATGGCGAATTGCAAATAAGTGAGAAAAGGAGAATTAATAAAAAAAGGTCGGAAATGCAATCTCGGGAAAGCGAGCAAAGAACGTCAAAGAAATAAATCTTACCCAAGAGTATGGCCAGTTTTCTTCATTCAAACTCAAAGTTTGTTAATATTTTTCGGCTTTATAAGAGTATTATGAGATAATTAAAAGCACATTAATTAAAATCCGTTGCTGTTAGATCTTTTTGCATATCCAATACAAGACATATTTGAAATTTAATTTTAGGACAGAAATCAAAAACAAGTAACCGAAAAACAGGCGGGCAGAGTGTTTCTCTCTCTTTCTCTCTCTCTCTCTCTCTCTCTCTCTCTCTCTCTCTCTCTCCACCGTCTTCCTCTCTCACTCTCTCCCTTCTCTCTTTCCCTTCCTCTCTCTCCCGTCTCAATCTCTCACCCACTCTCTCCCCTCTCACTATTTCACCTACTGTCTGACTAATGGTTTATTCATCACTCTCAGTTATTATCTCCTCCTCTTTCTCTCTCACTTCCTATTTCCCTCTCTCTATGTCTCACACCTACTCTCTACCTTCTCTTTTCACTCCCTATCACGTCTCGCTAAACTCACACTCTTCCTTCTCACTCTCTCGGCCTCTCTCTAATTCAGTCTCTTCATTTCTCTCTCCCTTACTCTCTTTTCCTGTCTTCCTCCGTCCTCTCCATCTATCTCTCACTCTCTGAGCCCCTCTCGCACTCACACTCACTTCATCTTTTTCTCACTTACTCTCTCCTCCTATCTCCCTCCCTCGCTTTTTCTTTCTCGCCCACTCTCTACCTTCTCTCTTTCACTCACTCTTTTCTAATCTCTCACTCTCTCCTTCTCTCTCTCACACACTCGATAGATATATATTCTATGACAGTTCAAGAGGTGGGTGATCATGGATCTCCACGGTTTTTTTTTAATGCTTTCAGTATTTGATTATTTACAACTCATTTTTGTTCTTGTGGTTCTTGTTCCGTTATACATTAGTCCTAATTTGTTAATTAGTTTATCCTGGCTTTCTTTCGATGTGCCCTGTGAGTGTAACATTATCCATACCTTCTTTTCTCATTATCTAAACTTATTTATAAATGGAACTTTGTCTCTGTGTGTGTGTGTGGGGGGGGTGTCTGTGTGTGTATGTATCCCTTACCTATAGAATCCGAAACGGCTGAACCGATTTTCTTGAAAATTTACACAGTTGTACTATAAGCCTCTGCGAGTGTTCTTAGCTAGGTTTTGTGTTGAGGTACCCCTGATAAATATCAAAAATCGATAATCGAAAATATCGGGATATAGAAGGAGTAGTCAGATTTTATTCAAATTTGATACACTCATAGACAAAGACATAAGAAACGATATTCAGAATTTTCAAGGTTACAGTTCTTACAACAGAAAATTTGATAACGATACCAGGAAATCAAAATTTGACTTACATCCATTCATTTTTCTTTCAGTCTACGGTTTCGCTTTAACTGGAAACAACTATTGCTTTTTAATCTTTCGTGTCAATGTCCAAAGAGTCTGAGCTCAAGGACCATGGATTAGTTTTAAAGCTTTCATTACACCCGAGCAACGACGGGCTATACTGCTAGTATTTACTAAAAATGGAGGATCAATTGCTGTGGATAATTTTCTTTCTAGAACTCAGAATAAAAGAAGACAAACTTAATTTACGACTATTCATCTTTGTTGACTTCAATACAACTTTTTGGTCGCTATATTTATTGGCCTTCTCGTATTGTCATTATTCTAGAATATATAATTTCATATGTATGAAGGTAACAATCCAAATTCGTTGGTTATCTGTTTATCTACCTAACTCAGTCAGTCTATCTATCTATCTATCTATCTATCTATCTATCTATCTATCTATCTATCTATCTATCTATCACAATTTATGTCTCATATTAGCTGGTGAAACATTATATATCTTTATTTTCCTTTTTCTGTTTCTCTGTCTTATGATAAAGAGAAGCCAAAGGATAACATTTCACTGTGTATACATATATATATATATATATATATATATATTGTTCATGTATATGAATATGTACATGTCCCTTTCTTATAAACAAAATATGCACGCATATTAGCCTTGGAACGACATAAAATATTATAATTGTTTCAAGATGCAAAATTTGCTTACATGCAAAGGTCGGTGTCTGTACGAACAGATCCTTATAAAATGGATTCTATACTTACGTACATACATGCATGCATATATATATATATATATATATATATATATATATATATATATATGTGTGTGTGTGTGTGTGTGTGTGTGTGTCTGTGTCTCTGTGTGTGTCTGTGTCTCTGTGTGTGTCGTATTTGTATGAAGAGTGAGCGGAATTTTATTGTTTATATTTATATGAGCATGTCCGCTTTCTATTAACGCACACACATAAGTGTTTGCGCACACACATATTCATTGCTAAAATGGTCTGGCCACTACAAACTTTTTTCTGTTTAATAACTGGTTTACTTTAAGTTTTTTCAAATGCACACTGGATGAAATAAACGGTGTTTAAAAAATACGGGACCCACTAAAAATAAGGTTAAGCTTGATAAAAATAAGTCGGATTAAAAATAAAAACCATTCCCTTTTTAGAAATTGTTTTGCATACTAAACAGACTTGGCTCTGACCAATAACTGGTTAATAAGAATTATATATATATATATATATATATATATATATATATATATGTGATACCACAGGACATAAATACCGACTTAAATTGGAATGAATGAACTTTTATCCTCCTCATTCATTATTTCACCGTATTATGTTCTCTTTTTTCTACGTCCATAAATTTTGCCAACGGTTCTTTTTAAAATTGTGTTGCCCTGAAAAGATTCCTAAAGTTTGATAATAACTTCTTGCTTATTTAAATCGATATATATATATATATATATATATATATATATATATATATATATATATATATATATATTGTGTGTATTTTGGCAGCATTCTTTCATTAATACAAGTTTCATTGAATAATACAGATTAATGATGATATGATTAATATGTTAGAATTTTCATTTAAGTGCAATGTAAGTCTCCGCGAAAGCGAGTTAGTAGTATGTCCAATGTAGGTATTATTTTGTTTGTTAGAGATACATTCTCGAAAGGGGCATTTAAATTTATACACTACATTGTTTTTTTGCAAATCGCTAACGGTGGTGGAGGAGTCGTTACGGACGATTGAGTTGGATGTTGTGGATTTAGCGTAATATATGATAAATTTAATTCTTTTGTTGGGGTCTGTTGGAGAGATATTAGTGTTTATGAGTTTTTTTAGGATATTTTCATCTAGTTGGTAGTTGGTGTGCATTTGGCTACGATATAAGAGAGTGATATGTTTGGGGTTGGTTTGGCTATTACCATGTGTTGTTTTTTTCGTGTTCAAGTTTGTAAGGAAATGTCGTATTTGTTCATCAACTATGTAGTTAGGAAAATTATTGTTGATGAGTGTCTGTTTTATGTTTTGTAGTTCACTGTGGAAGATGTGTTTTGTAGACGAGTTGGTTTTTGCTCGATGTAGTAGATTTTTTATGATTGCTAATTTGTAATAGTGGAGGCATTCGCTAATATAATTAAGTGTGGAGGGAATTTTTGTTGGTGAGTTTTTTATATGGTGAGATAGTGAACTGACACCGGACGAAAGTGGATGTCTAGCCACACTAATGACCTGTGATACAGCGAAACAGGATTGTATGTGGATGACGAATATATATATATATATATATATATATGGAAGACAAAGTGAAAAGTTTTCGTATGACACGTTGTAAACAAACCTAATCCAATAAAGTCCAAAGAAATAAAACCCGTCACACGAAAAGTTTTCCTACTTTGCCATATATCTTTTCCCCCATTATATACTATATAAAAAATCATATATCATTATCCCATATATATATATATATATATATATATATATATATATATATATATGAATTTGTGTATATGTACATATGAAACAAGATATGGGACGCTAATACACGCACATATTAATTCTGCATATGATTTAAAAATATATATATTAATTTTGTCATTTCCTATATGGAATTAATCACAGGTTTATATATATATATATATATATATATATATATATATATATATATACTGCACTTTGTCATAATGTATTTATATGTACTTCAGACCTTGAGAAATAAAAATTTAAATGACAGTACCATTTATCACGAATGGAATTCAAGATATGAGTAATTTCTTAAATATTTTTGCCAATCTTAGACCAATTCCAACAGACAGATTTCTATTCCCTTCTGTCGAATATATCCCGATATCATCCGGTGTGGGAATAAAACTTACATTTTTTTATGCTTGCGTGCTAATAGTTATTCCTTTAAACTTTAACGTCAGAGCGCCCTTACCTCTGCATTTTTATTTAATTATAAGCCAAGTTAGAAAAAAATCTTTTAATTTTAACTTCTAGAATTTTTACATTAGAAAGAAAAATTTAAATGGCAAAATAGGTCTTCATCAGTCGCACTTAAATCTAAGATAACGAAATTTGTCTGGTTGGGAGCCTTGATCATACATCAGATCAGAGAAAAATGTGAGAAAAATGTGAAGAAAAATAAATGCGAAAAGTTGATAAAATATTTAGACTAATAATTTTTTAACATTTTTCTTGCTAGCACCCCGTTTCA
>JBBBDQ010000139.1:5182500-5200000 GCA_037127315.1 Ascarosepion bandense | reverse complement strand
TTTCAAATTGTGGAATTCTTTGAAGAAAAATAGTTGAGAAGATGAATTCTTGTACACTCTCATAAGAAAATCTTTAATAACGCTAATTTTGTATCGAAGATGACATTAACTAAAACACTTACGGTGACAAGAATTTTTGTTCGTGGTTTTTTCTTATATACAGAAGTAGTGAAAGTATTATTACTATAATCTACAAGAACAACCAAAAATGGGAGTCTTTTATTTCTTTTTTTTTTGGTGGGGGTAAGCTGATATGTGAAGTTGAGAACAGAAGTTTTTTCAAAAGTTGTTTTAACTTTATCGGTTTTGATTTTGTCGTCAGCTAAAAGGAAAATATCATCAACGATGTCGAACATATTTTTTGGTTTGGTAACTTTTTAAAAAAAACATATTTTCAACATGGGACATATAAAAGGTTGAGAAGCACGGACCAAGAGGATTTCCCATATTTGCACCATTATTTTACGAGTAAATATTGTCATGAAGGTCGTAAAGTGTATTTTAGTAGTGCAGGCAAGTAAAAGAACCCCGATATGAATAGCAGGGGCATCTGAGCAGATGTGACAGCAGTATTCAACGCACGGGCGGATAGAAAATCTATATATGTGAAGGATGGATTCAGACGGGGAAATCTTCGTGGCCCTACATAGTGAACCGATCTTCCCAGCAGCAGATTTTGCTATGGATTCGATGTAGTCATTCCACTTGAGGTCGGTTGAGAGAGTTATGCCGAGGAGGCGCAGTATTTCTCTTTCAGGGAGACTAGCACGATTCATGCTAATGGAGGATAGGAGCAATTGTCTATGGTGGTTAACAGATAGCAGCTTCGTTTTGGAAGCATTCAAATTCATGAGATATTTCTTACCCCATCCCAGCATAGATTGGAGGTCCTTTTCAACCTCAGCCTCAGTGGATTTCTGATCAAGGCGGGAGTAAATGGTGGTGTCGTCAGTGTAGATGCCTACTTGGGATCTGATGTAATCAGATCCCAAGTAGGCATTACGTTGATGAAGATCAGAAAAGACGTAGGACCTAGAATAGAACTTTGAGAGACACCCGTGTATGTATGATATTATCTGAAGGCATGAACGTCCAATACTACCTTCATTACGCGATTTGAAAGGAACAATTGGATTAGATCAAACAATCGTCTAGTTATCCCATAGCCCCGTAGCTTGCGTATAAGGCCAGTATGCCAAACTCTGTCAAACGCTTTGGAGGTATCCAGGGCAACAGTTCGAATTTCGCCGTTCTTATCAAGAACTTGGTATATATACTCAGTGATGGTCAATAGCAAGTAGACTTGGGGAAGCGGAAATCACACTGTTTGTCAGAGAAGAGACTGTGGGCTGTGAGATTTTAAACCACTACGGCATTGATAATAGCCTCGAACACTTTGCTGAACTATCGGTAGGGGGCTGATAGGGCAATAATTAGAGGGGTCCGAGGGTTCACCAGAGTTCTTAAATGCAGGAAACACAGAGGAGGGCTTCCAGCAGGCAGGAAAGCAAGAAGCAGAGAGGCAGTAGTTGTAGAGGTAGGAGAGGACAGAGGAGAGTTCGAGGCACATTTCTTCAGGACAATGATTGGACTTCCGTCGCCTTCAAGCTTTGAAATTATGTTAGAGACCAGCGATGTGGTAATGTGAACGTCACTCAGTTGAGCTTCAGTTCTAGGTGAAAAGTCGGGAACGGATACTCCAGACAAATTCAATGTCGAGTTGGTGGAGAATCTGCAAGCAAAGCACTCAGCCTTGTACGCTGAAGATGTGAGGACCTCAAATTTATTGATTAAAGTGGGGATTGAGGGCTTACTGTTATTTAGTACATTTTACAGAGCTGCCAGTAGTCTTTGGAGCCGAACTTACGGGATGCTATACGCTGCTTCATTCTGTCAACAAACAGCAGTTTAGCATCATTAAGGATCCTCATGCACTCATTACGAGCAGAGGCAAAAAGCGCCTATTATGGTCAGACGCGATAAAGCCGGAATAAGTGATTCCTGTTGACGATAGCGGCCGAGCAAGCAGTGGAGAACCAGGGACACAAATGTGGTTTAAGTTACAACTTTCTGGTTGGGATGAAAGCATCGACGTCAGCTTTAACCCAAGAGGAAACCTCGGACGCATAGTCTTTAACGGAAAGACTAAAAACTTTGTTCGAAGGGACGTCACACAGGAAATCACGGAACAAGTCCCAGTCTGCTCTTTGGCAGTAGTAAGATATTCTGCCGGTCTGAGGTTCCTGGGAGGAGGAAGAGTGAAAGAGTTATTAACGGAAACAACTGTATCATCAGAGTTTACAAGTGGGCAAAGCTGCTTTGCATTGCAAGAGTTAGGGATGGAAGTGAAACAGAGACCTAGCAGTGAGTCAGGTTCATTACGGTCATTAGAGAAACCCATCACTTAGGTAAGGGGTTGAGTGATTGAAAAGTTTAGTATGTACTCCAGCAAGATCTGTGAAAGAGTTTTCCAGCCACATGGCGTGGTGGGTATTGAAGTCTCCAAAACAAATATATGGGCGAACGGATAAGAAGTAATGGTCTCATCAATATTGTTCGAGATGCTGTCAAGCACGGAACAGTCAGGAGATGAGGGGGAGCAGTAGAGAAAGAAAAGATCTTAGAGAGACGGAGACACGTGTAAGAATGATTAGAATTTGTTGAAAGGTATGGGGTGAGAATATCATTTAGGAATGTTGATAATTGATATTCAGGTGTTGGAATCTGAGAAATTATAGGTCCTAAGATATTTTCACATAACCAGATAAGTATTCAGGTTGATATTCACCAATAATTTTGTTAATTTACATTGTTTACAACGGCATTGTTGGATGTTATGAGTTTATTAACGTAAGTTTTAAGAGTTTCAGTGGGATTCCTATTTAATCTTTTGGATATGGATCGGTCATCGATGCAGTGCGGCAGTTTGAGCAGTAATCTAATTTATCTAAAATTACGTAAGGACACATGAAAAATTATCTAAAAAACTTAATGATAATAACTTGTCCGTCATTTTTAATGAAACCAGCATATATATATATATATATATATATATATATATATGTGTGTGTGTGTGTGTGTGTGTGTGTGTGTGTGTGTGTGTGTAATAGTATCTGATGATCCAGAGGAACCTACCTAGGTTTTTCCTAAATGGATTGTCAGGGAAAGCTGGCTCTATATAAGCGCTTTCTGTTAGATGGTTACTCGTGTCGTTTTTTTTTCTTTGGGCTTCGTGATGATTTCTGTCCGAACACTTTTGACAGACTTTCATGTCCTAAGCTCTTTCTTTTTTTTTTAAACCATTTTTTCTTTCGTTCGAAAGTTTTCGAGGAAGGTTTTCAAGACAAGTATAATTATAATCACGTTTATATATATATATATATATATATATATATATATATATATGTGTGTGTGTGTGTGTGTGTGTGTGTGTGTGTTGTACTTCTACATATGTACACACACACACGCGCGTATAGATAGATAGATAAGTCTGGTAAAAGATCATAACTGCAAGAAATTCCATGTAGTTTCAGCTCTACCATTGAATAATCTAACGGTATTTCTATAAGGTCTACATCCACATTAAAATTATTATTGAGTTTAATTTAGCCAAGGGTAATGTTATAAATGTTCATTAACTCTAGGTTTTAGCTCACAGATTTAACATTGGATCTGACGAAATTTGATTGCTAACTATTTTGTGGCCCGATCAGTCGAAGATTTTAAAATGAAACCTTTCTAATATATTCATTATTTATATGCAACCATATATATATATATATATATATATATATATATATATATATATATATATATATATAAAGATATCCTCTGTGGGACTTTATCAAGGCAAATGTAAAGGATTGTATTTTGTAACACGTGTTTATAAGCAAGAGCAAAAATGTTATTGGATTTTAAAAATATTTGAATTTAGAGACTAAATATGTGCGTTGTGGTGCAGTGGATATTGGCTCAGAACAAGAACTCGGAAATCCGAGTTCGAATTCCAGTTAAAATCGTTGCATTCACTTTCCCTAAGTGATGGATTAATACCTTTCCCAAGGGTAAATATATTTAAAAAAAGGTATTAATCCGTCACTTCTCCCTCCAGTTATGGATTGAATAGAAGGATAGATTGGGTTATATAGGCTTGGTTGACAACCATTCTATCGCAGAAAGTTATGGCAACCTAGTGAAAGAGAGTCTTCTACCCAGAGACATGATCGCCCAAGCGTGTATCACGTATGGCACTTAACTGACTGAATAAATATTTATCAGGTTATCTGAAATGTCACGGAGTGATATAATTCAGTGTCTAATAAACGAAAGTGACTGAGGTATTTTAGACTTTGTGCAAATTAGTATTTACATTCATTTAGTTTGGGATTATTTTGTTATATATTTTGAATAACGTGTGGTCATGGGTTCTACTTTTTTTTTTCGTTTTTTTAACATTTTAGTAGTCACATATCTTGGTTTGGTAAAGTAGTAATTTATATTTTGATATGTTTCGATATTCGGTTATTCGATAAATTTTAGTCAATTATCGAAGAAGCTACAGAAGTTCTGCAAAGTTACCGTTCCATTTAGTGAACATCAGGACCTAAACATGCTAAACTATGCTTTCAAGGGCGTTCTGTAGTAGACTCCTGAGAATTCCCACCATTATCAAGTGGGTCCAAATGCAAGGCATTCGTAGTTAAGAGATGTGAAAATTTTAAAATTGTGTTTAATTGGCAACAATAGGTAACAAACTTAATGAATTATTCATTCTGATATTATTTTACAATAAGGTTCATCCAGTATAAGTCCCAAGAGTCACTCGAAATAGCCTGTTACAGAGTAAATGGCAGAGTTCATTGAAGATAATAGCTAAAGCGTAATGATCGAGGAATCATCCTCTTGGGAGTTATTTCTACAAAGCAGCGGTTCAAGGGAAAAATCTGCTCGAATGGAAATTAATGGAATACGAAGGGAATGAAGGTGGTTCTCTATAATGTGCCTGGTATGACGACTCTTAGCCGTGTAGGTTAGAACTGGTAGAATTAAGGCGTGTAGTACATCTGAACATTTGCCTTGGAAATAGCGATAGAGCAGCGGGAGGCTTGCGGCGTTTTGTCTGCGAGGAGAAGGTTTGTAGAAGGTTTGTAGAGTAGAAAAATGGTCGATAAATATTGATATCCTTTTGTATAAGTAGATCCATCAATAAACGAGTTTCAAAGATCGCATCCATTCTGGAAGTATCTATCTTTGTTGCATGACCATCATCAATATCGTTTATTTATTCTCAAAAGTTTTATTTATGCGCCACTTCATGTTTGTGTAGCCCACCCAATCTGGAGAAGAGTTGGGCGCCGCCAAGTAACTCTCCATACCCTATAAATACAATGGTTCCACCATGACCTATCATTTGCATATGGGTTAATTTAAATTGTTCGGAAGAGTACATGGGAAAATTACAACTTTCGATCTTATATAGGAGCGGGTACTGAAAAGTTTCTAGCCCGGCGTCATTTACCGAAATTTGAGCTTATGATCAAACCAAATATTTTTAAATACGTTTATGGTTAGGCTGAGAATATTTCGGCACTTCCTCGCAAAACTACTAATATACGTCAAGAATCTTTTGATACTACTCGCAAACCTACCAATGTTCCCTACCCCACCACATATATATATATATATATATATATATATATATATATATATATATATATTGTATATTTGGGTAGTAAACCATCTTTTATACATATTTTCCTAAAGACGACTCATAAGGTATTGCGAATAGGTTTCCTATTTAATCTTTTTTTTTTTTTGTATTCGTACAAGTATTTTCTTCTGGACACAAAGTGTGTAGAAACTGCCCAAAAGTTTTGAACATTCGAGCGATTTCGGATATTCTTTTAGCTCTTATCAAAGACGATTTTTATTTTTAATTTTCAACGGACTGTGTGTGTGTGTGTGTGTGTGTGTGTGTGTGTGTGTGTGTGTGTGTGTGTGTGTGTGTGTCTGAAGTCATAGTAATGTGTCTGAGGGACATACAGTTAGGGAATTGGGGCCGAGTATTACTAAACATTAGCAAATATTTACATGTCACTGCATGAAATGTCCGATATGAAGTCTGGACATTATTACTTCATCTTTGCTTGTTTGTAATGTTTTATGCTCTTCTTTGTTTATTTATTTGTTTGTTTGTGTGTGCATGTGTGCATGTGTGTGTGTGTGTGTGTGTGTGCGTGTGTGTGTGTGTGTGTGTAAATGTGTGTGTGTGTGTGTGTGTTATCAAGTACCTCGGTGTTAACTACTATGAATAAAATAAACTAGTCTAGATGGCACTATCATAATGGGGTGGAAATTAGGTGTTTATCGTGTTATTCAGTCGTGTCATACCTGATATGGGATCCGACACGACACACTTAAAGGAAGAGAGAGAGATAAAGAGAAAGAGAGAGAGAGAAAGAGAGAGAGAGAGAGAGAGAGAGAGAGAGAGAGAGAGAGAGAAAGGTATCGTAAACTTCTTTCATCGAATGATGTGAACCCTGCGCCCTACATTCATCCTGACCTTAAACAAAGAAATATCGTCATTGGAAGTTTTGATCGCTTAACACTGAGTAAAAGACGAAAAACGTTATAATTACGGAGTTTGCCAGATAATGTACATATTTATTATTTTATTGTAAGAAGATTATATAGCGTCAGACTAATTATTTTAGCGTTATGTATTATATGTTTGAGAAAAGAAAATATACGTTTTAAATCGGACGCGAAGTACCAACCACTACTCAAGATTTTATATATAATGTCGACAATATCTTCAAGAAATGCACACACACACACACACACACACACACACACACACACACACATATATATATATATATATAATTCCATTTGTAAACGATTTCTGACGCGACCTAGGTTTCTACCATGTGGTGTCTTCCGGCGATTTGCAATAACTGATTTTACCGTATTTTTAAGAATGCTCATAAAAAAATCTCCGTTATGTGAGCGTTCTTATTAAAAAAAATAGTAAAATCAGTTATTGAAAATTGCCTGAAGGCACCACATGGTAGACACCGAGGTTGCGCAATAACCCGTATACAAATGAAAAATATTCAAAAGTTCTGTAGTATAATTGCATTGAACACTTTTTAATACAATTTTGTACTGGACTAATTTTATTATGACCCAAAACTAAATAATTAAATAATTATTTATATATATATATATATATATATATATATATATATATATATATATATGTATGTATGTATGTATGTATGTATAAAACTATTTCTTTGAACATTATTTTTAGTCGAAACGTATAGATGCTGTTTTTAATCAAACAGTATATTTATATATTTCTTGATTATTTAAGATAAATTTGTACGAAAATATGCGTGATTTATATATATATATATATATATATATATATATATATATATATATATATGTAAAAGAACGAAGAATAAAATTGCAACGTTCGAAACATTAATTTAAAACAAGGTTCAATATAAAAATAGACCAATAAATATTCATAATTCATCTTTTACAATAGAACATGTAAATAACTACTACAAAATTGTACATTTTGTTTCAACGTCGAAGCAATAATAAATATATAGACACACACGTATATGTTGTGACTAATCGATCGACACACACACACACACACACACACACACACACACACACACATATATATATATATATATATATGGTGATTTTATAAGCGTGGCTTAGATGTTTCAAGGCTGATATTACGAGGCACCCAATGAGGATCGAACTTACTACTCAGTCGTAACTGTACTAGCTAGCAAGACATGATTGCTAACAATTACACCACATCGAGGTGTATATATCGAGAGAGAGAGGGAGAAGAGAGTGCAAGTACACGTATGTGTGTGTTTAACAGAGAGGAAGAGAGGAAGAAGAAAGATCGAACAAGAGAAAAGCAGGAGGAGAGAGAGAGAGAGATTGAGAGAGAGAGGCTAGGTATTTACAAATACATTTTAGCGAACCATAATTGAAAGAACTTTCTCAGTTCTATTTCAGACGCCTTGAGAGCAGTTTCCAATCTGACACAGGAAATGAAAAGGCAGCTGGGATCATGGCACTAGCGCCGCCAACAACTAGAAGACTGTCCTCTTTCTGAAAGGGATCAACTGAACAGAAAATAGCAACTGCTTGCTCGGCACAGACGCTACACTACTGCATACCAAGTGCAACTGGTTGGTGATGATCGAGGAAATGTTCGTGAACAACACGAGCCATTTTATGTCACCCCCACTTTATTCTGTCTTTTTTCCCCCCAGAGATAATACGGTCGCCTTTATCAGTATACAAGGTGTAATGGTCAAGACTCTACACCATACAACAACGTAACCCAGAAATAGTTTGCTGGGAATTTGCCGTTTGCAACATGTGATCTTCGAGTTCTCCTGTTTTTTTAGTTCACTGGGCAACAACGTCATCCGAAAGTAGGCCGACTAACGGTTTCACAATTAGTCGTTGAAGGCCACTATCATGGACTTGCTGGCCGACATAAAAGCGAACCACTTCATTCAGGCATGCAAAGGCTGTGTCGATGACATCAAGGCTATCTCCAAGCTGAGCAGGATTTTTATCGAGTTAACATTTGTTGTTTATCTGAGCTGAACTGATTGTTTCCCACTGAACATGTTTGTCTTTCTTCGTATAACTCGTTTTCAATTAGCTAGGTTTTTAAACGTCTTTCACAATACCATTTTGCCTGATGTAGATTTCCGACTGTATGAACTTCGTTTGCAATGACATTACAAAAAATGAGTTTCAAAATGTACAAGCACCTGATGATTGCATAACGCATGAAACTCCGAGTTGTGCCAAAGACGTAGGATAATATGTATATTTATTAATATATATATATATATAATACAGCTTTGTTCATACATTGAGCACTTTTGTATTAACACCTGAATAATAATAATAACAATAATAATAATATATATATATATATATATATATACATATATATAAATTTTTTGGATAAACATTATTTTGAATGGATACTCGTATTTGAGTAGATACTCTGTTTTTTATAATTAAACAGTATATTTATTTTCAACTACTGACCTGAATAATTGAAAAATCTTGTTGGAAAAATACATTCCTCAGCAGAATTCGAACTTGCGACCCCTTGGGGAAACCGTCATTAGATCTGACGTGTCTTAACCGCTCGACCACTTAGGACTAACGCTCAAACTAATCCTAGTAATCTAATAACAGTCAAACAGATCCTAGTAAATCTAATCACGCTGGAGGCATATTTTTCTAACAAGATTCCTCGATTATTGAGGCCAGTACACGTAAATATTGGGTAAGGTGTTAATCCGTCTCTTCCCTCCAGTTATGGGTTAAATAACAAGACAGATTTGGTTCTATAACCTTGGCTGGTAACCAGTCTACTACAGAAAGTAATGGCAACCTGCTTCTGTCCAGTCAATCATGTCTCTTTTGAGACATGATCGCCCAAGCGTGTATCACGTATGGCACTAAACTGACTGACTGATGTGTAAATAAATATACTGTTTAATTAAAAAAAATTTATCTACTCAAATATGATCATCCATTAAAAATATTATTTAAACAAATAAATTTCAAAAATGTCGGCGTTAATCCATTTCGTAAGGGATTCTGTAAAATTTCGTAAATAAAATTTCTCTGATAAGAAATTTCTAGGATACGAAAAAAAGCACATACGAATATTTAGAAAAATGTGTGTTAAAAATCATTAGTCAAGATTTGTTTGGTCATTAGTTTTACGTCAATATATATATGTATATATATATATATATTCCCGGGTTAGGAAGCAACTCGTAGCCCAGAGGTAGAATCGCCAACTGACACCAATTCGGTCGGGTTTCAATCCTGGGTTAGGAAGCGACCGGAGTCTAAACCGTACTGATGGGCTGTGATACAGCGAAACAGATCTGTCTGCGGATGCCTATAGTATTTACGCTTTCACACCCTGATTGAGCACTCTGGAAGAGTGGGAGACTTTGAAAACAGTAGCCACTCCGGCATATACGCATCGCTCATTCAATAATGAATTGGAGCACTCTAGCTATTGGGCGTGTTTATACGCGCTAAAAAGCCTGCCTTCTTCTACCGGACGCTCGTGGCCTAGGGGTAGAATCGCCGACTGACGCCGATTCGGTCGGTTTTATATATGTATTGAGCTCTTTTTAATACAACTGCATACGGGTTTGATTTAATTATGACTAAAAACTGGTTAGCGATATATATATATATATATATTGAAATTTGGTGCATATACAGGGTAACTTTTCTGAATGTGCCTATGCATATTTGTATCAAGATATCTATCTATATTTATATGTTATACTATATATATATATATATATATATATATATATATATATATATATAAGAAATATGCATATAAAATATCAATATGTGAATATATATGAGGTATATAAGGCATAATATACATATATGCATATATGTGTGTGTGTGTGTGTGTGTGTGCGTATGTGTGTGTCTAGATGAGTTATGTCATATGTGTCTAACATATATTAATGATAGTATTCAAACTTCAGAGCCCAATCGTACCATTTCATATTAATATTTCAATCCCTTTTTGTCAGTCTGTTCGTATCTATCTATCTATCTATCTATCTATCTATCTATCTATCTATCTATCTATCTATCTATCTGTTTGTCTTCCCAGTTTATTAAGCTGTACTATCTTCTCATCTATCTGACTTAGAGTTTATGTATGTTTACTTCGACGAAGAGATTTCAATTAAAAATAGAAATATATTTTGATCGCATGCCAGAAAGAAGCTTTAAACTGAGCCTTTTTAACACACCTTACTGATTGTTGTGAACAAAGAATCTGGACCACCCAACGTTCCAATTCTAATCCTTTCTTAGCTTTTCAGCACCGCTTCTCGCTTCCTAACGATTTGAATCACACATTCCCCACTGTCTCCCCTCAAACATTCACGTCATTGCTGACCCCATTCACCCCGCTTTGCATTAAAAGGTTCAAATGTGCTTAAAAAAAAAATTCTGAAAAAATTCAAAACAACCTTTTTTTTTTCCTCGACCATTCATACCTCCGTCTACGACAAATTTCTTGTCCTTTCGTAACCAAGTTAAACAGGAACTTTTTTTTTACTTACATAGAAAATAATGTGTCATATTTCTGTTTAGAGTGTGAAAAAGACCCTCTGTATTTGCGAAGTAATTAGGAAGATAAGTTGATCAAATATTCCCCCTGTTACCTTTTTCTTTCTTTCTTTCTTTTTGCTTTTTATAATCGATTCACCCCAATGTAGTATGCCACTGGTACGCAGGAGCCGTTTGAGAGGAGAGCGAGAAGAAAAAGGGTCAAGATACAGGGTGTGTCAGAGAATGGATAAGAGAAGGATGGGAATACTGGTGTGAAGAGGGTTAAGTGAGAGTAGAACGAAAAGGAAGAACAACGAGATACAGAGGTTGCCGAGGAAAAGATAAGAGAAAGATAGGAGTCAAGGGGATAAGAGATGGCAATTGACGTTGCACTTAAACTCTTGGAGATTGTAGCTAAGGAAGTGTACGGAAGGGGTTTCCACAGGCGGGAAGTGCGAGAAAAGAAACTGGGGAATGTAGAAGTGGCGGCTACATTTGACTGTAAAACGGTGGGACTTAGTAGCCAGTCTGGTGGCTTGAATAAATTCGTGTAGAGGAAAAACCAGTGAGCTCAGCTCATCGGAGCAGAAACTGTGAATATATTTGTAAAAGAGGCAGAGGGACGCCACATCCCGTCGGTGAAAAAGTGACTGGAGTCGTGCTTCCAGATAGGAATCTATCTATCTATCTATCTATCTATCTATCTATCAATCTATCTATCTATCATATAAACTCAATATATCACACTATTTGTGGGTAGTTGAATTACAAAATTCAATAAATATTGTGTTACATGTTTCGTTTTTGAAAGACGTCTTCAGACAGATTGTTTCCATTGATGGAAACATCAGCGATACAAACAAAATAAAAAGCGGTAGGATGCTGAATTAAATTTAAAAAAAAATAAGCGTCCTTGAATCTTCAGCGTTTTCATCGATGTGTCATTATAATCGACATTTGCACACACCCACACACACACACACACACACACGTTTATATATATATATATATATATATATATATATATATATATATATATTACATAAAAGCGGGAGAATAACATAGATTAAAACCCACTGTTCAAGCATTTACTTTTATAAAGAGTGCTCGATATAGAGTAGAGCTTAATATTGTAATTTTGTTATAACAATTGTTTATAAAAGCATAATATCAATACACAGAAATTTTCATGTTTCAGAACAATATTGTTCTTCTTCAGGTGATATGTTAAAATAAATGGTGAAAATGATTTATTTTTAAAATATAAGATGAATTCAAGGTTATTTAGAAAATTAGGGAGTGGCAGTTAGAGGAAATGCTTTAGGTGTGTCAATATTGCTCAATAAAAAATGAGACATTTATAACCGAAATGCTAAAACTCCATGGTTACATAGTTCTCATTTTTGATTCTTGTAAAAACTCAAATAACTGTCGGATTTTAATGAAACCTTCAGTAACGTTATTACCGTATTTTCCGGCTTAGAAAAAGCTGTGGCTTAGAAGACGCACCCTGATATTGGAAAGAAATTTCTAAGAAAAACGTCATTCTTATACAACAACACATTAACCATTGCATCCCTCACATACTGGCATCATGCATTGTTTACATTAATCACACGTCCAATTTTGTTTGTATGTCAATGACATACTAGTTGGAGGTTAGTAGATATACTATACATCTTTCATTGTCCAATGGCGGTTATATTTTCATAAAATTGAATTAGAAATGTTAAAAATATGTATGCAAAAATATAAAACAATCAAATAAATTTTATTCATCCTCAAATCCCTAAAATTCGTCACTGCTGGATTGATATCTTTCTCAAGAATATTTGCTCGTAAGTGAATGCAATGAATTCAACTGGAATTTGAACTCGGTTTCCCGATTTCTCGTTCCGAGCCATTTCCCACTGCACCACAAATCAAATTATCTTCCATAAATTGTTGATTTTTTTTCATAACATAGATTCACGATCTTAATTTCAAGCATAATTATGTGTGTGTGTGTGTCGAAACTGTAATGATTTGAATTTTAGCAACTTTTTTTAATGTTTGCTATAATTTCATCCCAAACAACTCAGGACAACCAGGGATGCAATGGGTTACAGTGCAAAAAAAAAAAAAAACAAGGTACAGTTGATGTCGAAGAAAGAATAAAAGATGGATGGGAATCAATAAAATGGAAGATAACAATTGACGTTGCATTTAAACTTTGGAACGTTGTCACTATCAGGGAAGCAAGCAAACGAAAGTGAGTTCCACAAACGGGAAGTCCGAGAGAAAAAAAAAACTTTTAGAGCAGAGGAGACGATTACATTTAACTATTTTCAACGATAAAAGTGCGGGACCTAGATGCCGTTCTAGTAGCACGCGTAAATATGTGCTCGCGGCAAAGCAGTAGCCATGAAAATACTTGTAGAAAAGCCACGTCAAGTCGGTGAGAAAGTGACTGAATGCGGGATTGATTACATTGCAGATCCTCCTTTAAATTTTGTCGAGAACCTCAATATGAATAGCACTCAACCAGATATGACAACAGTAGTTAATATACGGACGAATGGTAGATTTATAAATGTGCAAAATGAATTCTGACGAGAAAGAACTTTCTAGCCTGACACAGTGAGGTGGAAGTGGGTAGAGGAGGAGGAGAAATGCTCAGATGCTACAGCTGACATGGCTGTTTTTATTTTTAAGTTTGAGGGATGAAGCAGCCAAAACGACTTGCGAGTCACATCTAGACACTTGAGTGCAGACTAAGTGGACTAGGCTACTCTACCTCAATGTATTTTAATTGAGCCTCATCTGCAAGGTTATGCACCGTTTTTTATCAGAATCTGCTATCACGTTGCGGACGTTTGGTTGTGATGCATTTGTCATCATGATCTCTATATTGGGCTTCACATATTTATACTCCGCTGTTATTGCTCCTCGCTATTGTTTAATCTCTCTCGCTCTCTCAATTTTTCTCGCCTTATCTCTTTCCCCTCGCTCTCTCTCTTTCTCTTATCCTCACTGTACATACACACCCGCGTACACACACACACACACACACACACACACACACACACACACACACACACACACACATATATATATATATATATATCGAAACTTGTTTAGGTTTTATTGATATAACAGAACCGGTCGAAAAGTACATTTTTTCCATAGACCTCTATTAATTAATTATTTTTAAAACATTATATTATATTATGATAAAATAGATATATTATAATATTTTATAGATATATTATAATATTTTTAATTATATTTATGTAATAATAATAATAATATTAATAATAATAGTGAAGGGATCACTTCAAAAAATTGTTCTCACAAGCAGAGTTCCCATCCTCTGAAGGGCTTTATCTATATAAAATGGCAGTGTGCATTTTGACACATGTCCAGTGGAAAATGTCATGATACCATTTCAGACATGATGTTTCTGGTTGGGACCCATGAAGAAATAAGCCCAAATAATGCTTTTAAACACACATTTTCTCGATTTTTCAGATATTAATATCTGGCCAGTTATCGCATTCTAATGTAAACAAAAACAATTTATTCACGAATTTTTTACGAAATGGATTAACTCCGACATATTTATCATTTCTACGTATATTTTTCACAACAGAATTTCTCAAGTATTGAGACTAGTAGATGTAAATAAATATACTGTTTATATATATATATATATATATATATATATATATATATATATATATATATATACAGCATCTAGCCAAATACGAATATCTATTAAAAATAATGTTTAAACATATCTAAATATGTTGGAGTAAATCCATTTCGTAAAAATGTTTGTTGTGGTGCAGTGGATATCGGCTCGGAACGAGAAATCGGAGAGCCTAATTTGAATTCATTGCATTCACTTACATCAACTACCTATAAGAAAGTTATTAATCCATATCTTCTCCCTCCAGCTAAGGGTTAAATAGCAGGGTAGATTGGGTTCTAAAGCTTTGGCTGGTAACTAGTCTACCGCAGAAAAGTTAAGGCTACCTAATGAGGGAAAATCTTCTGCCCAGTCTGTGATATCTCTTTCGAGACATGATCACTCAAGTGTGTATCATGTATGGCAACTTAACTGAATGAAACAAGATTAATGGTTAAAATTAAGAAATATTAATGTTAACAATTTAAAAAAAAGATTAAAAGTTTAAATTAGTTATTAAATGAAATTAAATGTCTTAATATGGAATAAGAAAAAGTTATTGGAAGTCAAAAAATGAGTACATTTTGAAGAAACCCTGTATATACTTTTCAAACATTACTTAATAACAGCCTGATTTATGCAAAATAAAAATTAAAAAAACTATGATCAAACAATGAACTGCAGTGTTTATTGATAAAACTTAAAGTACAATACTTTATAATGCGAAGTCACTTAAATTATTCAGTATTTGCTGTAGCAGACATTGTTATTGATGCTTTTGGGTCGTAATCATTTTTCTGCAAATATATTATTTACACCTGATCCTTATTTCAGTCTATAACCGCTTAGGAATACGAAGCATTGTAATGATTTTGAACCCGATTAAGAAATCTTAATACATAGTTCTGTCTCTATGAAGGTAGAAACATTTCACAGTATTCGAGTAATATATCCAAATATCGTTGATTGCTTTTAAAGACAATATTATTCAAGAACTAACGCCACCTATTCTTCTGTCTAGACAACACTAAGTAAATATCTCCACACGCAGGAAACGGAGGTTTCGTTTTTTGTTAAATTCGTTAAATTCAATTACATCAGCTAAGATTCTGATTTTTAAACCAATTGGCGCAATACAATCTTCTTAATCCATCCATTTGACTCTACAGCAGACAAGTCCATGCTTAGTTAATATTTGTACGCACACAGATATTTATCTGTTCAAGAAAATAATTTTATAAAGTAAAGAAAGTGACGTAATATAGAACGCAATTTCCTGAGGTGGGTTGAGTCCGCATGAATAAACAGAACGATAATTGAACGCACGACAGAGGATTATTATTAGGCAGTTATTTTAAAAGAGTAATTCGGCAGCCATTATTCCATAGCGATTAAACCATTCTACTGGTTCGTCTAGCAGAAGGTTATTGTAGAGAATTCATTAAGGTTTGAATAGACGATCTACGGGACTATTTCACTAACCGTTACTCTACGGCGAGGTATGGATAAGAAGGAGGAAAGCCCTAAGCTTTGGCACTATGCACAAACATACGTTGATGCTAAATCGAGAACCCGACAGACTGGCCCCCACGGTTTCTTTGCACATTCTTCCACTTGGCTTTTTTTCCTTTTCGTCTTTTCCTTAATTTTGCTGTTGACTCCATATTGTATACATAAAAAAAGGGCAAACAGAAAGTAAAACAGAAAAAGTTCGGCGGCGAAGTTGGCCCCTTTTAGAGGTAACGTAAATCAAAACGCACTTGGAGTAAGAAGCGTCATAAGGTAGAGAAACTGAGGACATACGGTGAAGGGAAAAGTGTGGACTGTTTTTCCTTCTGGTGCGGGTTACTGCCTGAGGCGGAGGACGGCCCAAGAGAAAAGAACATCACAGAATATAGGCTAGATTACATGTGCGTCTCTGGAAGCTACGAGTATATATATTCATATATTGTGCGATGGATGAATTGTCGTCTAAATTACGCAAAAATTAAAGTAACATTTACATTACATTTTAATAGATATATTTACCAAATCTGCATAAAAATATCTGGAAATACCAAAGAGAAAATTTATTTAATGAAATCGCCATCTGCTTCAGTCACGGCCTTCAGACAACTTCGAAATCTCCAGCAACATTTCTGGACGGTCTTCTTGCTTAAGTTGATAAATGCTGACATAATCCTTGTTTTCAGTGGTGTTACAAGGAGTTTTGTTGGTCTCTCGCTCAACTGTGCCTCACACATAAGAATCAAGGAGTTTGCAGTCTGAAGAGTTAAGTGGCCAGATCTAAGGATTGATGTAGTCGCAAAAATTATCTGACTGCTATGACTGGGTTCTCTTGTTTTTATGGCATCTTGCTGAGTCTTTTTGCCAGGCATAGGCTTTTCCAGGATTCACCCTCTTGAACTAAGGCTGTATTACCTCTTGAAGGCTAACAAACAACACGCATGCACGAAATTAAAAATATAAAATGGCAACAATTTAGCCATCGCACACACACAGAGACACTATATATATATATATATATATATATATACTGATTCATAAACGGACATATTCACGCATTATTTCTCTCAACGCATACATTCATAACTGATTTCTCTTATTTAATCTAAAAAGACGCGTTGGCACACGCCGTTAAACAGATATAAG
>JBBBDQ010000139.1:5152500-5177500 GCA_037127315.1 Ascarosepion bandense | reverse complement strand
ACACTGTTGAGTCGAAATATTTTACTACGTCATCAATTACTTGTTGCTTCTTTAATTAATAATTTTTTTTTATTTAATTATATTTTTATACACTTTTTAAAATTATACACAGAATTCGCTAGGTAAGTGAGAACAGATTATACAAAAAATTATATAAAACTTAGTATAAAGTCAAAATAATTGTGCCCGTGATCAACTTAGAATTACAGGAAAAGATTATCCGGTAGAAAAAATATTTCAGCCTCAAGGACGACCTTGATGCTATTTCGGAGCCATTGCACGTCTAGGTGAATTTTGGTTATATTGGCCATCATGTCCAAGATGGCGAAACATTTCTATTCATGACTTAACGGATACAATTGTTCTGGTTTTAAAAATAACATCACATCATTAACATTTATTTAGATTGCTGTTACTTAAAATATTAAACTGAATTTTTAATCAAATATCTAAAATTACTTTTGATTTAATTTTATACTGTTTTTATATTATTCCATATATGTTTCTGTCGGTTTCATTTTAATGGTGTCCCATATTAAAATATATGTTATAAAACGTTTTGATCTTTAGTTTAATTTTCTAATTAGAACAGAAAATTCAGGGCCAGACGTAAATTTAACTTCACACATCAAGATCCTTCGTTTGTCACTTCTGAAGTTTTATTATTTTAAAAATAGAAAACGTAAATTTCTGCGGATCTCTATTTTCTACCCATAAAATCTTTTCAGATAGTAGATAAATCCACACACACACACACACACACACACACACACACACACACACGTATATATATTGTAGTATTTTACTTTTTATAATTGTCAGTCAGTCAAGTGCCATACGTGAAACACGCTTGGGCGATCATGTCTCGAAAGAGACATGATTGACTGGGCAGAAGATTATCCCACAGTAGGTTGCCATTGCTTTCTGCGGTAGACTGTTTGCCTGCCCAGAACCCAATCTATAGAACCCAGTCTGCTATAGAACCCAATCTGTCCTGTTATTTATAACCCATAACCGGAAGGAAGAGACAGATTAATACCTTTCCCAAGGGTATTTGCGTGTAAGTGAATGCAATGAATTCAACTGGAATTTGAACTCTGCTCCCCGATTTCCACTGCACTACAGCGCACATCCTTTTATAATTGTACACTTGTTTAATTTAAGAAATGAAAGAATATTATTCAATAAAGGCACTCGTAGTCTCGATGCGGCTTCGATATAGCTTCGGCATTTGATGCACCCGCGGATCCACGTGGGTTTTTGTTAATAATATCTTGATATGTTCGCTTAGCTGGCTTCGATTACCTTCCAGTCGTAGCAGTCCAATAATTTTAAATTAGGAGAGTTACAGGGCCATACGATCTAGATGAGATAACCGTAGAAATTCTCGGTTTTCCACTTTTGGGTCAAAGGGGCCATGTTTGAAGCTATAGAGCCCTGATAAGTTACGTACGGCCACCCTCCTCGATCGAGAGCTTGAGCGCTGTATTGAGCACCTGGAAGTTGCCGATAGCATTGACTCCGAGAACCATTACAGACGATGCGAATATTGTGTGCCTCTTCGTGGATACATCCGAGGAATAATCGAAAACCACCTAACCTTTTCACCTTGCCACTCTCAAGAAGTTCAGCCTGCATTTTCATTTTCTGTGTCAGACTGGAAATTACAACCATAATGATTTCAATACAGCTGAAAGAAAACCTAATGTTAACATTACGCGACTTCCATTTGTCATCATCAACATCATTATCAATTCCATGATGGAGTTTGGTCGTAGGGCCGCTGTGCATCTGAGCGCCTGACCAGCTCGCTTCATATGTCTCGGTTGCCAATGTCAGAGTCTCTGTGAATGATCATCCAGTCGAATCAGTGACGTCTTCAGTCCATTTTTTCTTGTTTGAGTCGCCTTCTTTTGTTTAAGGTGGTACCTTGCAGAATAGCAGTGGAAAGCTTTTGTGATGTGTGCACTTAAACTTTTTTTCTTACCGATGGACGTGAGCTCTTCCAACAGGTTTGTTTCTTTTCTAATTATGTCTCGCATTACGCTAATTTTGATGTGTACAAGGCCGTAAGCATGGAGCTTCTATTGAGACTCGAAATCACTACTCAGTTGTAATTCATCTATCTAGACAAGCTTGATAACGATCACACCACGGCGGAAGGTGGTTAGAATAACTGAGAAGATCAGTGAACGTAACAGTTTGAGCTTTGATACCAGGTAAATTTCTTGTCTTTCCAGATGTTTTTTATGTTTTGCAACACTTCCGTGCTATTGAAATTATTTCTATTTTGGAACCGTCTTTGCTGATATTCAAGCAAAGATATTTGACTTGGTTTAAAGCTTTCAGTTGTTGACCACCGACTTTTATTTTTGTTGAAAATCATTTCTCATTGTTAGTCACGAGTTTGGTTCTATTGGCATTATGCAATATCTGGGGGGTGTTTTATCCAGGTTCTTCACTAAACTAACGAGTTACTCTCATATTTGCTATTATTTTATATAGTTATATTTAGAGTAGGTCAACTTAGATGTAAGCAAATCATTTTTCGACCTTTCTTATTATTCACTCATGCTTTACGCATGGTCATTATTTTTTATACTGTCTATGTAAGAGGTTCCCAAGATTGTTCTATAGCGTGTCACTTCTAATTTTTGGATTCTTTGCTGTAATTCTGCCTTTTATGTCCAAGATTGGCAGGCGTACAGAAATGGACGCAACAGTTTGATCTTTTATTCCAGGAAGATGTTCTTGTCTTTCCAGATGGTTCTAGTTTAATCCAGCTCAGATATTAACAGTGTCTTTCTTCTTCTTCTTCTTCTTCTTCTTCTTCTTTTTCAGGATGTAGGCGATCATGACCTTCCATATTCATTACGTGACACATAAACCTCAGTTTTCATGCTAAACATAAGTTTCTTTTTCGTTTATATCCTCTCCAAAACCTCGTCGTTGCTCACATGTTAGGCCCATGGTATCCTCAGCATCCTTCTGTAGAAACATATTTCGGTTGCTTCAAGTCTTTCCTACATTTTTGATGAGATTAGGGGTTATCGACTCCGACTGATACCAAATTAGTCGAATTTCGATCTCCGTCAGAACCAAGTAGATGTCTAGGTACACTAATAAGCTGTGATACAAGTTTGTTTGCAGATGACGAATATATATATATATTTAAAGAAAATATTTATTTGAATTTATTTGTTTGAATATCAAGTATCTGCTAGGAAAATAGTCCTGCGGGAAATGCATATTTTCTTAGCAGGATTTCTCGAATATTCAGGCCAGTGGATATATATATAAATGTACTGTTTAATTATAGAAAAAAAAAACAGAGTATCCACTCAAATACGAGTATCCATTAAAGATAATATATATATATATATATATATATATATATATATATATATATATATATATATTATAATTAATTACTTATCTATATATAATTAAAAACAACCGACAAGGAAGATTTTTTTAATTTTTATTTAATTGTTTTTAGCATTCTAATATGTTTGCTTTTTACTAGAGATAAGTAATGTAAAAATGTTCCCTAATTTTTTTCCCAGGCAGTTTCAGCCACTTCTATAGCCATTCTCAAGGGTGTTGTATTTCCACCATTGTTATTTTATCTTCATAATTTACTCAACTACAGTTAAAACGCCTTTACCACATAAGGTGTTGCTGCCGTGGTCCCTGTAACGTGTAAGTTTTGACGGTGTGGATTTACTAGCTCCAGGCCTAGCCAATTAGAAATCCAGAGTTGTCTTCTATATTGGCTTTCAACACCAATCTAGGGGGGACAAGAAATTGACTCATGCCATTTCCAAGGGCATTTCTTTGAAAATAAACGCAGTGACTTTGAATGGAATTCGAGCACAACGCTTCAATCTCATCTGCTGCGTCAATAACATGTACACCGAAAACGAATCTATTTCTTGTGTATGAATTAGATTTCATGTTCTGTCTAATTGTCGAAATAGTTAAATGTAATCACCTCTTCTACTCTAACATTTTATTTTCTTGTTTTTCTTGTTTGTGGAACTCATTTCCACTTGCTTGTTTCCCTGATAGCTTAGCTACAAAATCCAAAAGTTTAAATGCAACGTCATTTTTTTTATCTACTTATATATTATATCAACGTTTACCTGAATAAATGCAGTACTTTTCGATAGAACAAGGTATGAGTACGATCCTCATTAAACGTATTTTTTTTTTTCGTTATATAATCCTGAGGACGCAAACCATCGGGCCTCGGACTGGTATCGGTCCGTGGATCATTTGCATCCGGTCCGCAAAGAAATAATCAACTTGAAATTATATCAACGGAGAATCTGCAATGTGATCGATCCCAACTTGATAGCTCAGCTGCAGTCATTTTCTCACCGGTGTAATTTGTCTCTTCTACAAATATTCTGCTCCGACGAGCTTAGCTCACTGGTGCCCCCTCTGCATGAATTTACTCGAGCTACTAGAGTAGCAACTAGGTCCCATCCTTTTACAGTTAAACGAATAAAATGTAACCACAACTATTTCTCCCTCAGCTTCTTTCGTATACTTGCTTTCCTGACAGCTACAATTTCCAAGAATTTAAATGTAAGGTCAATTACCATCTCCTATGTATCTGACTAGCATCTTTTCCCTCATGTTCTTTTCTCCATCCACTCTACTGTCATCACACCAGTATTGTCATCCTTCTTTTACCGACTTTCTGACACACCCTACAACTCGTTTCTCTTTCTAATCACTTTCCTCCTTTGTAACCCCCTGCACACCAGTGGCAGAAAAACCGCCTTGCTTGGGATTAAATTATTATAAAAAAGAAAATAAATTCAGTATTAGACATTAATTTCAAAAGATTTGTTTAAATATTCAATATTCGTCTACTCAATACGATAATACGATCTATCATACCTATAAGTACATTTCATAATTAATGTATATTTTTATAGTTAATGTATATTTTACGTCTGCCTTTACTATTTATCATAACTGTAACTGCATTTTACTATTAATATAAATTTTTATTTATTTGCAATCAGTTTCAACTAATTTTTATCCCAACCAATTCTCAGTTTCTACACCGATTCTACATTGTATTTCTACACAATTCTACATTATGGTGAGTTGATATTGTGATAATAGGGTAATAGGTATTGTTTAAAGAAACTAAGCACACAAGGGTGTGGTCAAGCTGGAACCCGGACCTGAGAGTCAAACGATGATACACTGTTTCTTCCCTTTAATAAAATTATTTTTTATTATTGTTCTGATTATCAAAATGCACTTAAATTACATATTTTCATGGCTTCTGCTTCGGCGAACTTAGGTCACTGGTACCCCCTCCACAAGAATCTACACGTGCAACCAGATTGACAACAAGGTTTCACCCTTTTAGAGTTAAATCAACCAAATGCAGGCGACAGTTCTACTTCTTTTCTCGCACTTCCCGCCTGTGGAATTCCCTTCCGTATACTTGCTCTCCTGACGGCTACAACTTCCAGGAATTTAAATGCAATGTCAATTCCCATCTCTTATCCACTTGTCTCCAGTTCTTTCTACATCACCCTGTTTATCTTGTTTGTTTCCTTTCTCTTTACCTTCGCAGCTGTGTTCACACCTATGTTCTCATCATTCACTTGCCATTTCTCTGCCTCCCCCTGTAACTGGTTCATTTTTCTCTTCACTCTCCTCCTGCCTAAACTTTTACTCTTATGTACCGCCTTGCTCGGGCTGAAACGGTTGTATATATATATATATATATATATATATATTTGCCACTACCGGTCTGCGGAAAGATTGTCCGGTATGAAATTGTCAGTGGTACGAAAATGGTAGGAGACCAGTGGACATAATGGTTCATCAATCAAGAATGTTGAGGACTTGGATCGTAGATTCTGGAGAAGACTTTTTCATACGAAAAGCTCTTGCTTGGGATGAATGCAATAAAGTTGATAAAATCTGTAGCTCGAACCTTACACGTTCCTTAAAAGTTTGAACTTTCCAGGTATTGATTGAGCCTGTCCTTCTCTATGGTTCAGAGACTTGGACATTGTCAGCTCATTTGGAAAAACGACTTAAAGGAGCTCACACCAACATGCCGAGAAAGATTTTTAATAAATCAGCTGGAGATCCTGCCCAACATTGACCTACATCTACGGAGACGATTACCTTTTAAGCTTCAGCGGAAACGGCTGCAATTTGCTGGCCACTGTTATCGAGCGCATAATGAGGTAATCTCATTCTTACTCTTTTGTCATTCATCTGCAAGTGTTGCGTAAAAAAGACTGACATAACCATACATAATTGCCCGAAACTCAGGGCCGGATAGGAGAGACCTGAGTACAGCAATACGTGTGGGGTTAGATTGTCGATGGACACCAGACCAACCATCGATAGATCGAAGGGTCATGATAATACATTAAAACGTGTTCGTCGATGACAAATGTTTCCAACCGATTATTACACTATCTTGTACTGAATAAGATCAAAATCTGAACCAACTAAATATGCATATCAGGATTTGTTCAAATTAGTTTCGATAAAATACATAAAACGTGTACAATACGAGTCCAAGTTTTTCGGTAGATGTGTGTTTTATTTCTTTTGCAGTCAAAGAGCGTACCAAACTAAAGAAGCAGAAATAATTACCTAGTTATAAGGAACGTTCTCGAGGTTGAAAGAATATTAAATTTATTTAGAAACCCGAGAATTTTTCTTCTAACCAAAAATAAAATTCGTAATAATGAAAACCAAAAGTGAAAATAAGATAAAGTAAGAATACTAATAAAATAATAATAGGAAAATTGTGACAAACTTGGACGTTTGTGCATGAAAAAATGAGGGCTGTCAAAAGGAAGGTTTTTCCCTTGACACCGTTATTATTTTAAGAACTTTCACACAACAGCAATATTTATTGTTTTAAAAAGAATTTTAATAAAACTTAAACATATGAAAGTGAATTTATACATGTTATTTGTTCTTGTGAACTGACAAAAATGTTAAACACTACGTATTTATTAGATTGTTTATTTGTTTATTATATTAAATAATATGAGATCGTTTATTGGAATGGTTAGAAAAACTTGGGCTAGATACGAAACAATCCGAACTTTATAAAATGGTAAATTACAAGTATTTTCTTATGGCTGGTTTACATATTTTAATAATTTAGTAAATGTTTACAAATTTATAAATAAAAAATTGTTTTCACATTTGTTTCTTTATAAACTGGTAAATGATAAATTTTACATTACATTAATTTTGATTGTACTAGTTTTGAAAATGTTGTTAATGTGAAATTATTTTTTGTAAATAAACAGCTTAATAAATAAGTAATGTTTAACATTTTGGTTGTAAATTCTCAAGAACAAAAAGTATCAATTCACTTTCATCATATGTTTAGGTTTTATTACGATGTTATCATCGCTTTTTAAAACAATAAACATTGCTGAGGTTGTTAAAATAATAGTGAGGTGAACGAAAAAAACCATCATTTTAGTGCAGTGGAATGGTAATATTAATACCAATAGTCAATTAACTGCCATACGTGATACAACTTGGGCGATCATGTCTCGAAAAAGACATAACTGACTAGGGAGAAGATCTTCCTGGAGTAGGTTGCCGTTACTTTCTACGGTAAACTGGTTGCCAGTTAAAGCTATAGAACCAAATCTGTGCTGCCGTTTAACCCATAACTGGTGGGAAGAAGAGATGGATTAATACTTTTTCTAAGGTATTTGCGTGTAAGTGAATGCAACGAATTTAACTGGAATTTGAAATCGGTAACATAAAATTGCTGGATCGTTAGATGGTTAAGCGCTTGGTTTTATTGTTGATATAAATGTAAAAAATAATATTTCTATCCATGTTATTTCATTTTTATAATTACATTCTTTTTCTGAAACCTTTTAGCAAGTATTTGTTTTTTCTTTCGGAAAAAAAAAAGGAAATACACCTCCGATGAGTGAAGACATTATACCGGTGTCCTTACGAAACTTCGAAGTCGGTGTGAACCTGCTCAGTTAAGAGGGCCAATTCTTTGCACTAGAACTATATATTAAATTTATTTCTTTAAACATTATTTTTAATGGATACTTGTATCTGGGTAGATACACTATTTTATTTTATTAATTAAACAGTGAAAAATCGAGAAATTATGTTAGGAAAATATGCGACCTGCAGCAGTTTTCGAACCTGCGTCTCATAGATGGAACCGTCATTAGATCTGATGTATCTTAACTGCTCGACCATGCAAAACTAAGGGGCAAACAATGCCCGAATAATGATTTTAAATACACGTCAATTTTTTTTATATATATTCATATCTGCACTGTTTTCGTAGATTCATGTAAACAAAGACAATTTATTTACGAAATTTTTACGAAATCCGTCACGAAATGGATTAACAGCGATATATTTTAATTTATTTGTTTTAACATTATTTTTCATGGTTACTCGTCTGTTATTTCATAATTAAACAGTACATCTACTGGCCTCAATAATTCGGAAATCTTGTTAGTAAAATGTGTATCCTCCAGCAGGATTGGAATCTGTGTCCCCTAGAGATCTGACGTGTTTTAACTGCTCGACCATGCAGAACTAACAGTCCAACAAAGCCCGAATAATTAATTAAAATTAATGTTTAATGGAGTTAATTTATGTCGTAACGGATTTCATAAATATGTGTATACAAGGCATGAAGATATACAAATTTACTCGGAATAAGCTTCAGCAAATATATCTAGTATGGGGATATGTTGGTATATCGATTCTAACTACATATGACGAGATATTATTAATTAACCACAAAGTTTCTTTCATCTTTTTTTTTTTTTTTAATCATATCACCCCGAGCAAGGCGGTAACGCCACTGATGTGCAGGGGGCTACGTGAGTGAAAAGATCTGGAAAAGAGAAAGCCGGAAACCACATCCTAAACAGGGAACAAGGGATGAGCCTCTACACCTGTACAATGGACGTGGGTGGAGTGTGAACCGGGCGATAGTTTAGACTATCTACTCCAATAAAGATTGGAATATGAAAAAAATTTAGTATCATCTTAATCAAATATTAACGATCCACATACTTTCTTTTCTTTTCTTTTCATATTGAAGTTTCTGATTAATTAAATTATCGGTTAATTTTAAGTATCCTTCTATAAATAACATTGCCTCGTCTTATAAAGTAGTAGTAAGACGATGGGAGTGAAAGATTAGGAGTCGGGGTGCGTTCAAAGATGCCGGGTTCTCACTGAGTCTTTAAACTGACTCTAAGAAAGAGATATGGGAAGAAATTTGCATTCCTCCTCTTTTTAAATCCCAAACTTAGTACAGAAACACCCACGGGTGCACACAGGCAAAGAAGCGTAAGCACCAAGAGTGTTTTTTCTTTTCTTTAGATACTTGAATTCGGAAGCAGGGTATTGAGAGTTGATTTTTCAAGCGCCGCTTAGATGTGGCACAAGGCCGAATGCGTGGGGTACCCAGCGTAGATCACACTCACTACTCATTTGTAAGAGGTTCTAGCGAGACAAACTTGCTAACCAGTACAACACGTCGAGGTGCTCAACAGTATTGAGAGACATTGTTATGTTCTGTCTGTCTTTCAGTGTGGCAGCGAATGCAGGACAATCCCAACAAAGAAAGGTATCTTTGATTAATCTTATCAAAGGAAAGACTTGAAGCATAGTTCTACAGAAGGATCCTGAGGATACCATGGACCGAACATTTTGAGCAACGAATATCTTTTGGAGAGGAGTAAAACGGAAAGGAAATTTTATCTTAACATCAGGAAGAGATGACTGATGTTTCTGGGGCATTTAATGAGGATGGAGGGCTTGGAGAATCTGATAATCACTAGATAGATATAAGGAAAGAGAGTCGGGAGAAGCAATGCGTGACATACTTGATGGGCTTGAGCAAATGGATGGGAAAGTAGGGTTTGTGATTGGTACAAAGACAAAGGTGGTTAAGAGCTACAAGAGATTTGAAAAGCTTTGATCGACTAAGAAGAAGAAGAAGAAGAAGGAGGAGGAGGAGGAGAAGGAGGAGGAGGAGGAGGAAGAAGAGGAGAAAAATTTGCAAGAACCTACCTGCAGTAAATGTTTTGATACAGTTGCAGGCAAACCTTGCACAAAAGTTCACTATTAACGAATGTGGTATCCTTTCTTCGGCAGTTTCAAAGATTACATAAGTAGATAAAGAACCCAATATGTCCCATAGCTAGAGGGAGAATCGACGGATTCATAACTTGCCTAAGGATCTTTGCGCGTAATTAGATGTAATGAATTCAACTGGAATTTGAACTCGACACCTCGATTTTTTATTCCGATTCGATACCCACGGTACCACAACACAAATTTTTTTCTTTTTTTGCACAATGTCAATTTAATTATTTTTCAATGTAGCTTCTTTGCAATTTCGCAAAAAAGGCCGAGTTACTGTTTTCTAATGAAATAAATTTATTTGTTGAATTTGATGAATTGCTGAATTTCGTTAACATTTTATTGGTATGGAATTATTTGGTTTTATACTTCATGCTTATCGCATTTGCAGTCTTTCTGGCCGTTTATGTTATAGATTATTTTGTGTAAAGATTAGACGGATTCTCGTAGTTTTGTTGAGATCTAATTAAACTTTTATAAGATGAATGGCACATTAATCTGTGCGATAATGTAGTGGTTGTGAAACCAATGTATGTTTTTTAAAAAATATTATTATTATGATTATAGAAACATTGTTTAAGCGGGAAAGTGATCCGTAAGAAGTAAATTTCACTCGAAGAAACATAACAAATTTAGTTCGATGAAGTTCTGAATGGCGAAAAGTAAAAAATCACTTTTTACGTATTCATTGGACTAAAGTGATGTGTAAATAAATGTAAATATATGTAACCCCTTTTCTGATCAAACAGTTTATTTTTTCGCACTTCCAGTTTGTAGAACTCAATTCCATTTGCTTGTTTCGCTGATAGCTACGATCTCTAGAAGTTTAAATGCCTTCTTCAATAGACATCTTCTGTCAACTTGATTCCCATTCATCTCATTCTTCGACATCCTCTGTATCTTGCTTTTTTCCTTTCACAGTAACCCCCTGAGCACCAGTGACATTCTTGCTTTGCTTGGAATAAAATGATTATAAAAAAAACAAAGAAAGAATGTCGGATAAAAATGTATTAATTGCTTAAAAAGTACTGTATTTGCTTTTCGGGTACAAAAATAAAGTGCTCAGACATAGACTTTCTAACATCCCAACGAAAGATGCACGTTACTTAAATAGAGCAACAGAATTGTTTTTCTTTCTTTTTGTAGCTTCATGTTAAAAAACACATTTAGTTTGTAAGAAAATTAAGCGAATACTGGTTCGATTCCTCTATTTGTGACATTTCCTATAATAAGACCTTCGATTTGTAGGCCATTAGATATTAACTATACTGTTCCAAAAATTAATCACACATTTCTACACAAACATAGCCACTATATATATTAATGTATATTTGGGCAGAAACCATTTTTTAAACGATCGACAAGGAAGATTTTATTAATGTTTTATTTAATTTTGCTAGTAAACATGTTAGAATACTGTAAAAATTAAATAAAAAAATCAATAAAATATTCTTTGTCGGTCGTTTTCAATCATATATATATATATATATATATATATATATATATATATATATATATATATATATCATATTAAAATATTACGAAACAAGTTAATTGCTAATAATTTCAGCAGTTCTAAGCCGGCTCGTCAAGCACTGATATTGATGTACTTTCGAGTAATTTACTTATATATACATATTTTTCTCATTTGACGTCAAATAATTATTCTAATTCACATATGATATCGTTTAAAATTGACATCATTTGTAGGAAATAAATTACATCAAATTATTTATTTATTTACAAAATACCAGAGAATTCTATCCAATTCTGTGATTTTTGTAGTTATTTCACATTTATTCACATTATTTCATACCTTTGGGAGGGGTTGTTATTTGCTTTCCTCTGTATTATTGTTGTTATATATATATATATATATATATATATATATATATATATATAGTCATCCGCAGACAGATCTGTTTCACTGTATCACAGCTCATTGGTATGGTTAGACATCTGATTGCTTTTACCCAGGATTGAAACCCGACCGAATTGGCGTCAGTCGGCGATTTTACCTCTGAGCTATGTGCGCTCGGTAAGAGGCAGGCTATTAGCGTTTGATATATCATACGCCAATAGCCAGAGTGCTCTAATTCATTACTGAATGAGCGATGCAAAGATGCCAAAGTAGCTACTGTTTTTCAAAGTCTACCATTCTTCCAGAGTGCTCAATCAAGGTGTGAGAGCGTATATATATATATATATATATATATATATATTGCCTAGTAATATCTCTATTATGCAAGTTTGATTAAAAATGACAGATTAGGTGCTGTGGTTAAGTTTTTTGATATAATTTTTCAAGTGATCTTATTATTTTTCTTTTCAGTACATAAATTATATATGAAATTGTCCGAATGTTTTATTTATCCAAGCGCTTTCGGATATACTTTAAGCCATTATCAAGGATGAATTTTGTTTCACTATTTTAACTGATTGTTTTGTGTATATATCTAGAGTCATACGAATGATTTATTTTCCAAACACTGTCAGAATATTGTCGCCGTGTTCATAGATGATATGATTGAGTGTTGCGTTTTTTCCTTTTTTATTAATAATGCTTTCATTATTTTTAGCCATTTTTAGAAGTGGATGATGCTATTACACTTGTATTATAAACGAGTATGTTACGATTTGGTAGGTATCCATATGTATTTAAATGAGATCTAATGGCGTTATGGTCAGAGAGCGTCACAATTTTTGTACGCTTCCTTGCAGTAACGTCCATCGCAAACAATGGCTGTAGGACAGTTAGCGACAGTCGAGAAAATAGTGTCTGGGCATGATAAAAATCTGATGCAATCACGGATGATGCAATATCATTCAAGTCCAAACAAATTTCATAATACAAGCCGAAAATAGATTCATATTATTGCATGCCACTGAAGATGACTTAATCTAAGAAAAAATAGGAATCGATTACACCCTGTCACTCCAGTAGATCTAAAACTGACCGCCTGGTGAAAGAAAGGAAACTAAAGCAGCTGTTTCAATCAATTAGCACAAGGGTATATAGTTAAATAAAGAATATACCATATAATCTTCAGCTTATAACAACAGCTTTTATTCGGAAAATTTACGAAAATTCATTTTTTGGTTATTATAAAACTCAAGATTATTTATCATATTGTAAATCTACATTATAAATGAGGAGATGATACTTGTGGCATTTAATGCATACACAATACACATGCAGAAACAATTTGATTTTCAAATTTTTTTTCCTTATCACTCAATCTGGCAGCCCATACTTTGGGCTCAGCAATCAAATAATTAAAAAGAAGTTAGATTTTTTACCTTAAAAATCAGATAGTTATATGATTTTTTTTTAAAATACTTCGGAAATTATTTGGTAACAGAATTATTTTTCCTTTATTTATTAATACACATTTGTGGACATATTTTACGGTTATCCATTGAATTAAAATATATATTCATGCGCACAAATGTATATCAACACAGTTTGAATGAAATTGAAATGGCCATATGTGTGAGAGATAACTTCCTTTTCTATTTGGTAAAAAGCCCTTGTTACACAGGAAAAGGTTATATGTCAGTTCCTTGAAGTCATGATTTCTCTTTGTAATTAAAATGAATATATTTTCTAATAAATGTGGTATTTTAATTTTGAAACTTGATCATCTTGTCGTCACCAAATAAATATATATAATAATTTCGATATGTATTTTTTAATTTCAAATATGTCAAAATTGCTAAAAGCAAGTAAAATATAAGTAAGATATAAACTGGGTGGTGTAAACAGAATTTCAAAAAAATCATTAACGCCAAAAACGTTATGGAACAATCAGAAGAGAAATTAAAACTTCTAGTAAAAAAAAAAATGACTTCGTAATATCACAAACGGGTATGGGTTGTGGTTATCGGCTCGGAAGTGGAATTCATTGCATATACTTACGCGCCAATACTCTTGGGAAAGATAATTCATCTTAACTGACTGAATATCGCAAAATAAAAGGATGAAAATGTGTGGGTCAGTCAGTTAAGTGCCATACGTGATACACGCTTGGGCGATCATGTCTCGAAAGAGACATGACTGACTGGGCAGAAGGTTATCCCGCAATAGGTTGCCATTGCTTTCTGCGGTAGACTGGTTGCCGACCATGGCTATAGAACCCAGTCTGTCCTGCTATTTAATCCATAACTGGAAGGAAGAGACGGATTAATACCTTTCCCAATAGTATTTGCGCGTAAGTGAATACAATAGATTCAACTAGAATTCGAACTCGGCTCCCTGGTTTCTCGTTCCGAGCCGATATCCACTGTACCACAACGTGTGGGTACGTGTGCAAAAAATCAAACAATAGATATATTTTGAAGTTACGTCATAAATAATTTTGGTTTATGTCTGTATCATTTTTTTTTTCTTTAAAAAATAATGCCTGGTTAAATGTTATTCATTTATATATTTATTATTATTTGCAATGCGGGCACCTCGACGTTGTGTAATGGTTAACAAGCTTGTTTTGCTCGATCATTTTCAACTTAAAATTGAGTTTTATCCTCACTACCCCCCACCCCAATACTTCTGGCTTCGTGCAGCATCTAAGATACGCTTAGAACAATCGCCACCATCATTTGCAGTGATTCGGTGCCATTTAGCAGGCAACTCTTTGATAACCTTTCAGTAAAATTCTGCAGGTTTTGGTGTGAAAAGTTTTCGACAAATTCTTAAATCTGGTTTTCATTGGAGAAAATCTTCCCCATTGAAGAATGTCGCAGCGACTGGAGCAGGCAATAATCGTTTTGTGTAGGATCAGGTGAAAAGGGGACTTAGCAGGGATCAGGCTGAACAGATCAGCCACGTTCAAAAATCTTTTCTGTTATTCTTGTATGCCACCTGAGTTGTCATGGAAGAGAAAATCATTTTTTTGCTATTAACAAGAGCAGGTAGCATTTAATTTATGCTCCTGGACGTAAAAACGTGCATCTAATGTTTCAGTGCGTTTTTAAGAATTCTAAATGAATAAATGGCCCAATGATTCTACTGCACGATCAACTTAACTTTCTTCAATGGAACTCAGATTCTCGGTCCTTCTGCGGCTTATCAACTATTTGCAGATTATTTAAAGCCAGACAGTATTTTGTGAATGTAAGAATGTTTGGGGGGATAATAATGGTTTAATGATAAAAGTCTTACTACTTAACCCATATCTAGAGGAGAAGAGGTGGATTCATACCTTTCCTATGGCTATTTGCGCGAAAATGAATATAACCATCCCAACGGAAATTGGACTTCGACTCTCTGATTAACAATTCCAGCTGTTATTAGTTACGTCACCTGCACATCCAAGCTTACAGCACCTGGTATTTCCAAGCGGCCACCCATCTAGGTGCAGGAACCGATGTTTCAACGTGGTGTGACTGTAAGCCAAATGTTTTAGGTCGCTTGTGGAGAATTATCTTTGCGTTGAACATTGTCGTATGTAAGCCACTGTTCATCACCTGTTATGATATATTTAAGTGACGGTTAATTATAGGATAATACATTCGTCGATACAACTGATTTCTCAAAAAAGGAATTACTTATGACTTAACAGATAAAAAGAAGGAGAGAAAGAGAAAGATAGAGAGAGGAGGTGGTGAAGAGAGAGTGCGTTACGCAGAGTTTTTTTTTATTATTCTTTGAGCAACAATATTTGAGAATGATACCAGACATTTCGAGTTGAAATAAAACAGCTAGAATATTAAATAATTTGGTCAGGGCAGACTTGAAAATCGAATAGGTAAGAATAGTGTGATCTCTCTCTTTCGTTCCTAACAATCATTGGAATATATTTCACCTTTCTGTCGAACTTTTGTCACTCAGTTTCTCACCTACTCTGATAGTCAACCCTCCATCCACCCATGAAGCAAAAACAACTCTAGGCGATAAAGTAGCCAATGAATGATTATTTGCTAAACTGACACACGGCTAGCTGACACACGGGGAGTATCGAACTCACTTTATTATTTTTGCGAAACGAACTTTTATTAGTTTTGAATTTAAACTAACTGTGATCATAAGATATATAAAGTTCTGGTTTGCTTTATTTCAAAAACAATAATGACAATGTTTTAAAAGTCAACCATCCTTAACTTTTTGTATGCTTTCTAGATTAGACATTTTCTAGATTGTGCGTTGCTAAATTGTACCAGGATTAGCTCATATGTAAATCAGTCAAAGATTGGTATATATTGCGAAATATTTTTTTCTTTTTTGATAGTGTGGCCGTTCAATCAACTGTTTATGATGTAGTGAAATGAGTTTGATCCTCACTCTTGGCTTTGTGGTAATTTTCTAAGAGCAGCTTAGATGTGGCAGAAAGCCGAAAATATAAGACATCCTATTGGCTTTGTAATATAATAGTGTAATATTTAGTCGATATTGTTTTATATATATATATATATATATATGTAAAATATACAAGAAAGTTTCTTGTAAATAATATTAGGTTGTCACACATGAAATGTCACATTTTACGGTTGGTGTGTGATTCGGTCGTCTAACAAACTAACCTCCTTAGTATATAAAAAAAATATTGACTTATTCCTGACTCATTTTCTTTTCGGGTAATTTTTCTTTCAATATATTTTTACTCATAAGCCCAATGAAAATGATTATAATGAAACAATGACGAGTAATCTTATTGTATGAGTACAAATTTGGAAAAATAACTATTTTCTGCATTGAATCATTTCATGCGATGAGAAATGGATACTCTTTAAGAGCAGTAAGAGAGTAGGCCACTGGTTAAATGCAATGAATCGCCAAAACAATGCATAAAATCTTCACTGCACCCTAAAACCTTAATGGTGGTCTTTGAAAGCAGTTATTCATTATTCATTCTTGTCTCAAGAGAAAGCAATAACAAGAAACTCGTATTATGAAAAAAATTAGTGTATGCACGAAAACTGGAAAATAACCGTCCTAGACTTGTGAATAGGGATCATCCAATTTTGTTACGCGGCCCCACGCTTCTCAATCAACTGTCCAGAAACTGCATCGTTTCAATTATGAAATTTTGCCTCATCCTCCATATTCAACTGATATCGATCTTGCAGAATGTTACTTATTTAAGCATTTTGAGCTTTTTCTATGTATTAAAACATTCTCCAATAAGGAAGAGGTAATCGAAGCATTTGAATTTTTTTAAAGATAGGATCAAGAGGTACATTGGAGAACAGTCATTCATCAATATGGTACCATTTCAATTAATTAAATTGGTTATTTAACATTTCAGAAGCTTTTTATTTATTTCAGATAAAGTGCGTCATTTTTTGTGCGACAATCTAATATTTAAAATATCTTTTCATAGATTCGAAAAATACGTTCCCCGGTTGATTCAACTCTACCTCTCCAGAAAGAAATCAAGTACATTCTAGAAAAATCTTTTAAAGCCTGGGGTCGAACTAAGTTAAATACACTGTTGACAGATTTTCATATCTAAATAACTAATGCGAACTTATCCCTTCTTTTGAGTAAAAATTTAAAAAAAAATACACTTATGCACTTATGTATATCTGTGTGCGTGTGCGTGTGTGTGTGCGTGTGCGTGTGTGGGTGTAAGAGTTAGATGTGTTTTTTTTTCTTTTTCCATGACAACATTTTGGCACCTTAAGAATTCGCAGGGTAAAAGTTTGATTTAATGGACAGTATTAATTCCTCACTCGTTAAATAGTGGGTTAAAACTATCCTCTTCACTGATACCCACGATAGCAGCTGGCTTCTGTCATTTTCCACTTCTGTCTGACCATTCTGTTTCAATTTACTTATTTCTCTCTCTATCTCTCTTTCTCTCTCTCTCTAATTCTTTTATACTCTCTGTGATATAGGCATTGCATTTAATTTAATTTAATCTCCATCACTCTATATTCCTGTCGAATAAAACATGTATAACATGTAAGTATGTATTAATCGATCTGAAGAAATTCCTTTACTTAGTCAGAATGACTCGAGGAAGATACCTACAACTAAATTAAAAAAAATTCAGAATTTAAGCATTTCATTCACACACACACACACACACACACACACACACACACACATATATATATATATATATATATATATATATATAAGTGCATATATCTTAAGTTGCTCTACATTTCCTTTTTTATGAAGATTTTATTGAACACTATTTTAATTTGGCCGTTTTGGCAAATATCACATTTCACCAAAGACTGAATATATATATATATATATATATATATATATATATATATATATAATTATTATTATTATTATTATTATTATTATTTGCTCTACTCTGTATTGACCATTGTTTTTGGGATATCAGAATTTTATTCCATACATACTACAAACTAACTCTATACTCGTATATATATATGTATATATATATATATGAAAATAAATATAAACACAATAAAATATAAGTCACAGCGTGGTGTTGATTTTTATACCCACATTGTATCTACTTTACCGCTGATTTTAAAGCATTCTATCACTATAATAGAATTTTTTAACTATATATATATATATATATATATATATATATATATTAATAACATGCATATAATTCACATGCATATATCCAATAAATTGCTGAAGGAAAATAATAATTGACGAGATATTGAATAAAATAAGTAAATTGGTATATAAAATGTTTATATAAAAATACTTTCATAATAAATAAATAGATATTAGAAAGATGGGATAATAATTGCAGGAAGTAAATTAGGAAAAAAAAAATAGAAATATTATTTGTAAATTAAAGGCTTTGAAAAAATTAAAACGTATTGATAAGAAGGGTAAACTTACTCAAAAGCCCCGTTAAGTTTGAACATAATATATCAAATTCTTCCCTTTCTTTATTCCTTTCCTGTTTTCTATAAGAAGAGGTCAAAATATGGAGAAAGCAGAAAGAACATTTATGGTACTAGAAGTGATACATCAAAGGTAATACGATATAGGGAGAAGCAACAAAAAAAAAAGCAATAAAAATAAAGATAAAAAAATAAAAATAAAATTAGGTTAAAAATAGGTTGACACTCTGACCGTTAGGGAGAAAAAAAGGAAAAAAGAAAAAAGAAAAAAGAAGAAAAAAGTATGTATAAACTATTGGTCAAATTTTAAAGTGAAACTTTATTCTGATTAGTTAAAAGGAACACACACATTTTTATATCATCCCGCATACACAAATAGCAAACCGATGTTTTTTTTGTATTTAAATGTAAATCATTTTCACAACCAACATCCAACATTGCCTGATGACGAGATTCTATCTCGTAATATAGAAATTTCCGTGTTGCAATGTACATTTAATTTATAATTATATGATTATATTAAGCGCTATAATATTTATTGTTTATATATATAAAAAAAAAAATAAATGCCAGGAGGACTGAAAATCGTAAACCTTGAATCCTCTTCACCTGAATTTATATATATATATATATATATATATATATATATATATAGTTAAAATTTGGTTTATTTAACCAAAAAAAATTATATATACCTCACAAAATTTGATCAAAAATGAGGATACCTAAGGAAAAACAAATGCCCAAAATAATTAAACAAAATTTTATCGTCAAAATATTTCTGTCATTTCAAAAAGAAATATTTAAGGGGTTTTATGCAAATATTTTTTAAATCACTTTTAGGACCTGGGAAATGTAGGTTAAAAATCTTGATTTTTTGGGGCGTCTACGTGGGACCTTTCTGTGATAAAATCACATTGATGTGGAAATTTTTGCAAAATCGAAAATCATCTGATTAAAATGAAAATTTTCGGACTTATTAGGAAATAAATTAAACTATTTGGGAAACGTTTTTTCTTTTTTTCAGAAAAATCATTGTAAATATATTTTGTTTTACATCTGTAACCCCCTCCCACTGTAACCATCTATTTTTATGAAATTTCCAGAAATTATCTTTTGTATCGTTTTATATCAACATTAGTTTTAAGAGCTAGACTTTAGAGGATTTAAATTAATTTTTATCAAACAAAACCCAAAGTTACAATAACCTGCCCTGAATTATGAAATAAAAATGCAATAACACTGAAAGATATTTTTAATAATCAGAAAAAGATTTTAATTGCTTTGAGGAATAAAATATATATTAAATATTGATGAGTAAATAAATTTTTACAAAAATTCTTTTTTCTTTTTTAAATTTAATTAGAATAATTTATGAACTTTTAAATCTTTTAAATTTCATTATTAATTTTCTAGCGTCCAGTTAATATTAAATTAAAACTGTAATTACTAATAATAAACAGGACAATTCATTACATTAAAACGAAGCCAGTATTTTATAAAGAATTTTGAAACTTTTGCTTGTAAAAACCTGTCGATTTTTGTAACTGTTGACGAACATACACTACATTATCAGAAAATAAGCGAAATACCTAAATACAATTTCAAATATTTTCTCAACAAGCATCTTCGTAAGTAATGTAATAATTGCCTTAAAATAATATAAATATTAGATTGCTTTAAATATTTTTCTTAAATTTTAGACGTTATTGGGTACTTGAAAACAAATGAGAAGAAATATATATTAAAAGATGCTCACGTTATATTCAAGTAATGTTTTTCAGTTCTGTCTTCCTGACTTAAATTTCACAAACTCCTGTCAATAAATAGGAAAAAAATAACGAAATCACCCCCACCGTGATAAAAAAAAAAAATGCTTTTCTGTTATATTTTAAAAGTAATAGTTGTTTAAATTCAGAGTAATTAAACATTAAATAAGACATTTTTTCTCAAATAATGTTTCAGAAAAGCATATAATATTTTTAGGGGATTTTTCAATAAAGAGGATTTGTGTTAGCAGATATGTCATTATGAACGAATACTTGATAAACAGAGAGAGAGGGGGGTGTATATATGTGTGTAAAAATTCAGATATAAATAAAAATATACTTGTTAAAGGACAATATGAGAAAAGACAAAAGAACTTATCTTAGCTGACGCGTTGCGTCCTGTAATGAACTTTTACAGATAAATGGAATACAAATATAATAAGTGTCGCAAAGTTTTTGAGCATGAATATGATTAATTTAACATGCAAAATTATCGATTTATTTTCTTGTTTTACAGTATACGATAAGATACTGAAAACCTCTCAGCATGCACCAAAATCCCACTCCAAAAGAATTACTTGTTTGGTCATTTAATAGAGTCACTATCTTTTACACAAAAATGTATCCTTGCATTTTAATCCTAACAAAATACAGAATATATATATATATATATATATATATATATATATATATATATATATATATATATATATATATATATATTCCACGTCTATAGCACGACTTCGAGTTTCACGCAATCATCAGATGCATATTATGACCTGATCGTTTCTAGATATGAATTTTTATTTTTGGTACTAGCGTTGTTTAAGGTCGTTATAAATTATAAAGTTGTTCCCGTTGTATTCAAGTAATGTTTTTAGTTCAGTCCCCTAACTTTAATTTCACATACAACTCTCAATAAATAGCTAAAAACACCAGAAAAAATTCCAAAACGGAACTGATTTTCAGTGTTAAAAAATGATTTTCAGAGATATTTAAGACTAAAAGTAATATTTCTTTGAATGCAGATTAATTATATTTTAAATAAATAACTGAGTTCCATCTTCTCCCAGTATAGTGAGTATTCCCTTTTGGTTTTGTCCTTTTTCATGACCCTTTACAATTTAAGCCAACGAAGCCCTTGATAAGTGTTGGCCGAAAGGTTCCTCGGGTTTTGGGATACTTATGACGTCTATTCTTTGTTTAAGTTATTTGTGGTTTCTGTGGGTACAAATCATTATATATATATATATATATATATATATATATATGTTTGTGTGTTTGTCTAAATATTCTCCGATGAAGTACATCGGTAGCTGAAACGAAATTAATAAAAAATTTACAAAGGCAATGACGTAATTGATTTATCAATGCTTTTAAATTTGAGCAGGTTCATTAATATTCATCCGGTGGCTGAATAATCAGTCAAATCTCAAGTATTGGATTAAGTATATCCGTTTTAGAACGAATGACGAATATACTTAATACAACACCCTTGAGAATGGCTAAAGCAGTAGCGGAAAGCGCTCGGAACACTAAAAACTATGGACAACTTTTATATTCTGTAACTCCTGAAAAACTGAAAAAATGTTAAAATGCTGGAGAAGCTCAATAAAAGATTAATGAAATCATTCTTAAGGCTGTATTCAATGAAAGATGCTTAAAAGAAAGCTTGCTGTCCAATTCTACATTAACATATATATATATATATGTAAACTACCAGCCATAATTATTAGGCTACCTCAGTTTTAAAAAAAAAATGATGTATTTCATACTATTTATAGTATTTATTGCAAAGTGGTTGATTCTAAATGAAAACAGAATGGGTCTTTTGTCAATACTGCATAATAACATGTGCATGCAATGGACTGTTCTGGTGTCCAGTTTTCGTGCTCTCTTCCCCATGCTAGTCTCTTCTTCTTATTGTTCTTACCGAAGTAAGACTGGCTGCCTTGTAAAATTTTGCAAAGTAATAATAACAAAAGAACCATTCTATTTTCATTTAGAATTATCCACTTGGCAATAAATTCTAAAAATAGTATGAAATACATATATTTTTTTAACTGGGGTGGCCTAATAATTATGGCCGGTAGTATATATATATATGTATTAAAAAGTAAATATGAATATATATATATATATATATATATATATATATATATATATATATATATATATATAAAGAATTAATAGACTTATTTATTATCCGACATCATACTTTAAACGTTATTATTGTAAATACTTCGTATTTAAAATAGACGCCCCATTTTTGGTTTATTTATCGACTTGCGCGTTCGCGCTTTTTAATGCGACGTGTTATGCTTTATTGCTTAGGCAAAAGGGTGTTCAGAATATGCGAGTGTGTTTTTTACTTTATTAAGGAAAGTATCAACAATGTATGGTACGGTCATCAGCAATAAGAAGACCCCAAAATGCTAACTACAGGTCGGAGAAACAAAGATAAAACAAATGAAGAAATTTAAATACGTGGGGAGCGTTCTGATAGAGGATGAAAAATGTGACATTGAGATCTGAAGACGCATTGGTATGGCCATAGACGCATTTAAAAAGTTAACCAGAGTACTGCGGGACAGGAAAATCTCACTGGAAATAAAGAAAAGAGTACTGTGATATCTGTCCTTCTGTATGGACATATAATGAGGAACGAAGGCCTGGAGAATCTAATACTCATAGGATGGATAGAAGGAAAGAGAGACAAAGGAAATTAGCAAGAGACATACTTGATAGGTTTGAGTAAATGAATGACGGATTTGAGCAAGTTTTGGGAGGGATACCAAGAAGAATATTTTTAAGTGATAGGGGTAAGTGAAGGTCCATGATCATCTATGTCTTGAAAGGACACGACACATAAACAAGAAGAATTGAAAGCACATAACTCACAACCCTCCCTCTCTCTCTCTCTCTCTCTCTATATATATATATATATATATACAGGTCAACATTAAGGAGGGAAAAAAACAAGGGAAGAGTAGGATGAGGGGAAAAAGGGGAAAAAAGGGAAAAAGAGAAAAAGTTCGTTAGTATGTATTCTTTGGGGCCAAATCCCAAAATGACTCTCCATTCTGATTAGCCACAAGAAACACCCACACCCACATAGATACACAGGAAACCAAAGGTTTTTGTCATTTAAATGTAAATCATTTGCACAACTAACATCAACATTGCCTGATGATGAGAATCTATCTCGAAACAAAGAAATTTCTGTGTCGCAGTGTACAATTGATACATAACTATATAATTATATTAAGCTCTATAATACTCATTATATTGAGCACTGTTTATAATAAAATAAATGCCAGAGCACTCAAAAAAAAAACAAAAAAAAACCTTGAGTCCTCTTCACCTGGAATTATATATATATATATAGGAGTACAGTGTTGGTATACGGTCAATACAGAGTTGCGCAAATAATATTATGGATATACACGCAAGTAAACACACATATAAAAATATTTTTCTGGTGTTAAAAAGCAGTGCTCAACTTAACAGCGCTAACAAATATATGTCAATAAGTATAGATATCCTACGTCTATAGCACGACACGAAGTTTCATGGACTATTTTGAAATGACCGTTTCGAGATTTTAATTTTTAGTTTTGGTGCTCGCATTGTTAATGTTTTTTTTATAAATTAAATCTGGGACAGATATATATAGTGGGTGCGGAGATTTCTTTGCGTTAGTTAAATGAATGACCTAATGTCATGAAACGTATACGTCCTTCTATGTTTGCTCCTCAGATCGCTTCTGAAATGTCTTTAATCCTTCCGCCTACAAAAATGATGTTTGATGATTGAAATATTAAATTTAGCAAGTGGGTGGGGCTGTGATATTTGCACCAGACCTTCGCAGAGTGCTACATTTAAGTAAATATATATCCATGAGAAGTGGGTTTAAATGTTCTAGGCCGGAGGAGTAAAAAAAAGAAAAAAAAAACTATTCAAAAACTAATACTTTTCTTTGGTCACATTTTGAGGAGTCTGTCAAGACAGGGTCATTTCAGCACCTCAAATGATTAAGCATGTCTAAAATCAGGCACATATAAACTATATTTAATCCATGCGAATACACACACACACACACACACACACACACACACACACACACACACGCGCATATATATATATATATATATATATAGAGAGAGAGAGAGAGAGGAGAAAATGGCAACCCGTAAAGACGGAGAGGATAATCCAAAAGGTTTTATCTCAATAATATATATTATCAATTAGATAGAAATAAAGAGTTCAAAAGTTACTAACCA
>JBBBDQ010000139.1:5130000-5147500 GCA_037127315.1 Ascarosepion bandense | reverse complement strand
TTTTTTTGAATACTGTTCAAAAAAAAGTACATTTTTAAATTCAAAACTTTTTATTAATATTCTTTCCTATATATATATATATATATATATATATATATATATATATATATAAATGCAGTTATTTTACCATTCTTTCACTTTGGTAAGTGTATGAATATATATTTATGTATGATGTCTTTTTATAATAATGTATTGTAATATGTATAACTATAAATATGAACACATATATACAGAAGGCCTTTTTATATTTTAGTTCCACGTATGCGCGTTGTTTTATTTTTGATTTTGTCGACTGCATATTATCGAAGGACACTGTGAGTAAACGAGCAGCATGACGCATTGTGTGTGTGTTTGTGTGTGGGGGGACGGAAGGTCAGCTGGTCAGACTTTCATAGTTTCGAGCTTTTCGGTTTCGTCACAAATCACCTGACGAAAACCAAAATGGTCGAAACCATGTCAGCATAATCGGCTGATCTTAACCCCCTAAATACCTAATTGCACTATATTTTAACTATTCATCTCTCTTGAAACATGCACTGAGCACTTACTAATTCAACTGTTGACTAGTCTAATTTAATTTAAATCTGACCTATATATTTATATATATACTAGCACTATGGCCCGGCATTGCTCGGGTGTAATGAAAGCTTTAAAATTAATCCATGGTCCTGGAGCTCAGACTCTTTGGACGTTGGCACGAAAGACTGAAAAGCAATAGTTGTTTCCTGTTAAAGCGAAACCGTAGACTGAAAGAAAAATGAATGGATGTAACTCAAATTTTGATTTCCTGCTATCGATATCAAATAAGTTTTTTCGTCGTAAACTTAATTTTGAAGGCTAAATAAGTCCTCTGAGTAAATGGCATCATGGCTGAGACTAAGAATTACAATTATACCTACTTAGAGCCAAACCCGAAGCAAAAACTAAAATAAAGGGGCTGAAAAAAATACAGACGTACAGGCAGATAAACAGGCACACACACAATCATCTTGCCTTTTATATATATATTATCGATTTTCTGCACTAGTGTAAGAACTGAAACCTTGAAACTTCTGAATATCGTTTCTTATGTCTTTGTCTATGAGTGTATCAAATTTGATCAAAATCGGACCAATCCTTCTATAACCAGATTTTTTTGATTATCAATTATGGATATTTATCGGGGGTACTTCGACACAAATCCTAGCTAAGAACACTCGCAGACGCTTATGGTACAACTGTGTAAATTTTCAAGAAAATCGGTTCAGCCGTTTCGGAGTCTATAAGTATCGGACACACACACACACACACACAAACACACAAATTTCCATTTATAAATAATTTTAGATATATACATATATGATACAATAAGTAAAGAATAGGTAGGAAACGTATCTGGACACTTTTTCTATCTGTTCTTTACTTATTCGATGATCTCGTCGAATTTCAGTCCATAAATTCAACTCATATATATATATATATATATATATATATATATATGTGTGTGTGTGTGTGTGTGTGTGTGTGTGTGTGTGTGTGTGTGTAATTATCTCACCGTTGAACATAATCGTGACACTTACTCGTATTCGGTAATTTTAGAGACAATGGTTGTTATATTGCGGTTCTAATTTTTCTGCAAAAGTGTGTAGATATGTGTCAAAATTAAAAAAAAATCTTATGCATGTATGCATAAATACCCCCCCCATATATATATATATATATATATATATATATATATACATATATACAAAAACATGTCATGTATATTATATAAACCTTAAAATGTACTAACCAGAGCAATATGATATACACGAAGAAAAATCTAAACGCCTCATCGAAACTGGTTATAAATTATAATGTATATCGATGGGTAATTTGTTGATGCCCGTCCCATCAGCTGCAGTTTCTGTTTACATATATATATATATATATATATATATTAATGCAGGTTTCATTGAATAATATAGACAAGTTTTGTCTATTAATTTTGTGTAGGATCCGTTCATACCGTCTGATATACTTGATGGTGATGTCATTGAAAGAAAACAAAAAATCACAGTATTTGTTGAATTTTTTATCGGGTCTAAGCTTTCGGCTCACATAAGCCATTATCAAAGAGTAAATATTAACACACAGTAAACATAGAACATTTAAGCTATTAACAATAAAGATAATTGAATTGAAAATATAAGTCCATCCCTACCGTGGCGGATGGCCGAAGACAGTGACAAAATAGTGGTGTTGTGGTCCCTGGTCTGATTACAGACATTTGAGTACGTTATTGGAAATATCGAAATTGATTGTCTTCAAACCAGGTTTAAATTGTTTAATGTAGAGTGCTTCGAGAATTTTTAGTTTCTGCTTATTATTTTCTTGTTTGAGTATGTACGTGTTATCAACAAGCGTTTTTCTCAGAAGTTATCAAAGCACACTTCTGAGAAAAACCCTTGATAACACGTATATACTCAAACAAGAAAATAATAAGCAGAAACTAAAAATTCTCGAAGCACTCTACATTAAACAATTTAAACCTGGTTTGAAGACAATCAATTTCGATATTTCCAATAACGTACTCAAATGTCTGTAATCAGACCAGGGACCACAACACCACTATTTTGTCACTGTCTTCGGCCATCCGCCACGGTAGGGATGGACTTATATTTTCAATTCAATTATCTTTATTGTTAATAGCTTAAATGTTCTATGTTTACTGTGTGTTATTATTTACTCTTTGATAATGGCTTATGTGAGCCGAAAGCTTAGACCCGATAAAAAATTCAACAAATACTGTGATTTTTTGTTGTCTTTTAACGACATCACCATCAAGTATATCAGACGGTATGAACGGATCCTACACAAAATTAATAGACAAAACTTGTCTATATTATTCAATGAAACCTGCATTAATGAAAAAATGCTGCCAAAATACACACAATTTATATATATATATATATATATATATATATATATATATATAATAGAACAAGTAAGAAAAGTGTCTTTTAGAAAAGGTTAGAAAAGTTTTTTTTATAGATATTTTTATAATTTTTTTATAGATTTTTAATGAGATACTGATTGAGAAAAAAATCTGTGTCTTATTAGCAAATCTCTGAAGAATCTTAATAAAGTGAAATATGTTAGATTAAAATACTTTTCCAACCTGTTCTTTAATTATTTCTTTCTCTTGTCGGATTTTTTATCCATATATTCAACTCACATACATACATACACACACACACACACACAAACATATATATATATATATATATATATATATGTGTGTGTGTGTGTGATGAACCAATGACACTTTTAAGACCAGATGGTTCAATCACAGGTCTACATTTAAAATAACTTTAAAAATTGTACAAAATTGGCTAGCCACGTGCAGAAATTGAAATTAAAATATGAAAAAGACCCAGACATAACGTGGTGTATATTGAAAACAGCCAAGCATTACGACCGTCACAAAATATGTAGACTGTACTAGGAAGAAAACTTAGCGATTATGCTATTCCCAAACAAAAGTGAATTATTGAATGAAAGAAGAGAAATTATGACTAAGTGTAACCATACCATAAAATACCTATTAGGTTCATATAACCATGAATGAGACCGTTATGATTTCTTCTAATTTTAAAAATTGCGCGTTTAAAAATTTCTTGTTACGTGAGCGTTCAAAAATAGCCGCTACGTGAGCGTTCTTATGAAAAAAAAAAACAACAAAAAAAAACCCGGTAAAATCAGTGATTGCAAATCGTCTGAAGACACTACATGGTAGAAACATAGGTTGCGTAATAAGTCGTTCACAAATATATATATATAGATATATTCTTGTTATTTCTCTCTCTCTCTCTCTCTCTCTCTCTCTATATATATATATATATATATATATATATATACACTCATTTCGTCTATCTATCCATCTATCTATCTGAAAGGTAATGATTTTTAAACATATCGCTGTTCTTCTACTTTTATTTTATTTCATTTCATTTCATATCCAGCTTAATGAATCAAATTTTGACAACTATAGTAGCTACAACTTCGGTATCACCATCCCAGGTATCACAGCCTCAATCCGAATCTAATATTTGGTGTTGATTTCGATGTCCGCACTTCGGAGGCAGAATTTTTCTTTAGTAGTAGAACTTCTCAACTTAGGTCTGTTGTTATTAATTTAACAGTTAAAAAAAAAAAGTAATGAAATTTGGTTTTGTTATCACGAAATTTCGACCAGAGAAGAGCACCACGGCTGGAATTTTGTAATAAAAACTACAAACACGTGGACAATAGTCTGAATATGAACAGTGTAAATTTGTTAGTCTTTTAAAAAAAATCAGTATTAAAGAGTAATTGCAGTCTATACAACTAAATGTATAATATATATATTGTTTACACACACACACACACACACACACACACACATACATATGTGTGTGTGTGTGTGTGTGTGTGTGTGTGTGTGTGTGTGTGTGTGTATTATAGGAATCTAATTTTCATTACTTTCTGACATGTTTGCCGGAGTTTGGTTTACTCTTCATCGATTGTATTAAATACTTAAAACTAAGGCTTTCTAAAATAGGTTTAGATAGCGCCTCATGAAAAGAGTTGTAGCTGGTGGCTGGCACACAAGTCGATATCTGATTAATATCGATTATATCGCCGTTAAGGAAGGGTATGCTGTTGCAAAACACGTGACCCCTAATAATAAACGACTAAAAACATCACAAATTGATGTGTGCCAGAACATCTAACAGATAAATTTCATGTAAATTTAAAAGAACACCCAAACAAGGAACAAGTATAAATTGCTATTTAACGCGTTTTTTACCTTTATTTTCTTCGGTATTTTCATTAATTTTCTTTTGAACATTTTCGATCACCAGCCAGTTTCACATATAACTGTTAGATACTGGTGGAGAGCAAATCTCTTCATATTTATCTGTGATATTATTTTTCAAAATTTAATTTCATATTAATGGTTTTCTTTTAGTGTATTTACCACAAACAATGCGATAATGCTACTAAGACACAAGAGGGTTAGGAAAGTTAATGTCATTTTTATCTTTGTATTTCTAAATATTAAATGAAACTAAAAGTTAAATTGAAATAAGAGTTGGTTATTTATCTTATTCTCTGGCTAGGAAGAAAAATAATTGTAATAAGCGAAACTAAACTGTTAATATATATATATATATATATATATATATATATATAGTAAATGAACTTACTACTACTGACCACGACGTATATATATATATATATATACATATATATATATATATAGGTATGGATGTAAAGAAGTATATGTACAAATATTATATATATATTTGTATATGCATATTTATTTCATTAAATAATATAAGAATATTATGTCTATTTTTTAAAAATAGTTCTAGTTCTCCAATTATCTTCTCAATGTTCAGTTGAAATTCATAAAAGAAAGCATCGTAGTTCTTGTTAACCGAATATCTTTCGATCTCCTCCGAAATCATCCTTAAGTGTGAGATGCGAAAACAAACGTAATGTAAATGTAATCGTTGTGATGGTGACTTTTTGTAAGCTTGCGTTTTTTGCAAATGCGTTCTGGTATAATTATGTAAGAAAGCATAGCCACTCAGACGCGTGAAGAAATTAGGAACAGGAACCTTAATAATGAGCGGAAAGAGGAAAGAGTAATCAGAGGATGGTAGATAACGATTGACATTGTATTTAAATTTTAGAAGATTAAAATTGGCTGGAAAGTATGGACTTGGATGGGAGTTCCACAAGCGAGAAGCGAGAGAAAATAAACTGTTAGAAACTTACGGCTACACCTAGCCAACTGATGAGATCTCAACGCCAGTCTAGTACTGCGCTTAAATTCAAAGTGTCTAAGTACCATAGTGAAGAGCTTTTCCGAACAGTTACCATGAAAGTATTTATAAAAAAATCACAGAGTGTCAACCATACGGCGGTGGGCAATTGTCTGAAGCTGAGCCGCCACATCAGGACCAATAATTTTGTCAAAGAGTTCAAAGTAAATAGAAGAGGCACCAGACCATAGCTGGCAGCAATATTCTAAGCATGGACGGATGGCATAATATTGATTCTTTACAGAAAAATTGTCTCGCACGTCACAGTGAACCAACTTTCTTAACAGCTGACCTAGTCTTTCCACTTAATGTCATTTGAAAACATTAGCCCGAGAAAGCACAACGAGTTATTTTCCTGGAAGTTAGCATCAGTCATGCAGCGAGGATTCTCTTCGAGGACTAATGGATAGTCGTCATATATATATATATATATATATATATATATATATATCCAGGTAAAGAGGACTCAATGTTTTAAGATTTAATTTATTTTTAATTTTTTTATAAAAAGTGCTCAATGTAAATCATTTTCACAACTAACATGCAACATTGATTGATGACGAGATAGAAATCTCGAAACATAGAAATTTCAATGTCGCAATGTACTTTTAATTCATAATTTTATATATATATATATATATATAAGCAATCGGATGTCTAACCGTACTGATGAGCTGTGATACAGCGAAACAAATCTGTCTGCGGATGACTATATATATATATACTTCTCTCTCTCTCTCTGTATATATATAAGTTCTCTCTCTCTCTCTCTATCTCTCTCTCTCTCTATATATATATATATATAAAGTGAGAGAGAGAGAGAGTTTTTTTAATACAATATTACTGGTATAATATGTGGCATATCTATTGTGTCACCTGGAGAGTACATTGAATAGTGAATAGAGATGGGCCGTTTATTTATGTAGTGGCCTCTAATGAGTGTAAAGAGAAAGAATAATCAGGAGGAGAGTAGATAGCGATTGACATTGTCTTTAAATTTTTGAAGTTGGCTGGAAAGCATGGAGCCGGAAGGGAGTTCCACGAGCGAAAAATACAAGAAAGGAAACTGCTAGCATAGAACTTACAGCTACATATAGCCAGTTCAACTAAATTCAAAGTTTATATACTGGTATTTTGATTTATTTATGTGAGTTATTTAACTATGACACATATTGTTTTGATATTAATGTTATAGTATTATTGTTCAAATAATTTGTATTGTAATATGAATATATTGTTGTTTTGCCTTGGGAAGTTCATCACATGACGAAAAATTCAAATAGGGTCTTATAAGAAACAAAAGAGTAGTATATATTTGATCCAGGTCTCAATAAAATAAATGTATATGAGTGTGAATAGTGCCCTATATTGTAAAAAAATAAACTCACTTATAAGTAGATAAAACGAAACGTCTGCTAGGTTCCGAAATATCATGTTAGCATAACTGGAAGCAATTATTGTGGGCTATAGCGGCTGAACAGGTGAAAATGAACCAAGAAGACGATTTCAGTTTTCATTAGTATTTTCACAATGACAAAAAAGTTTCAATGTTTGCTTTCACCCAAGAATAAACACCAATGACACAATTTTAGAAATGCATTTTAGAAAAGCTAAGATGTTAAGTCTGTACACTTACTGAAAAGTTAAGGTTGACAATAACAAAATACAATAAATGTATGAAAAACAAGGATGGTGGGGTTAGTAATATGTGCATATGTTGAAAAAGCATTTATTTTACAAAGAAAGTTTCTTTCAAGAAAATTTTGTTGCAAATGCTAATCATATGAATTAATCATATGAATTAAACATTATATTGTAATCAGCTAGTAATTGTGTATCAGAGAAGGGACTTTATTGATCCCCACTCATGCTACTTGATATGAAAAACAATGCTTTGTACATTGACAAATTTATTGTTAGTTGAGATGTCGTCTTTTTGTTGTTATTAAAGAATCATTAAATCTTCAGGAAAAAATGGTTATCAAATAAACTGAAAACCTTTTAAGCTTTAAAAAGCATAAATGCAAATAATATTTAGTCAAAGAAATATTTTCAAAATTATTTTACTACTGATTTTATTTTAATATGAATATATTGTTCTTTTAGATTGGGAAGTTGTCTACATGATAAAAATTAAAATGTTTAAATTTTTCTGGTAGTTTAATGTGATTATTAAGAGAGAAAATATGTCTGTCATAGTTTACCTAATCATATGCCATAACTATTGCCCCCTTTATAAATATATATCATATATATATATATATAATATATATATATATATATATATATATATATATATATATATATATATATTTCTATATATATATATATATATTTCATATATATATATATATATATATATATATATATAATATCATATGCCATAACTATTGCCCCCTTTATAAAGATAACGGATAATAAGAGTGAGTTTACACTTTTAAAGGATCTTATAAGAAATAGAAACAAAAGACTGGAATATATTTGTTGATCTCGGTTTCCACAAAGAAAATGTAGATGAGTGTGCAATAATGCTCTATATTGCAAAAATCTCACATTTAAAAAAAACTTCAATCATATGCACAGCAAATATATTTTTGAAAAGTCATTATGACATTATCATTCCAAAAGAGATTAAAACTTTATTTCATTGTTTTTGTTATCCCACACTATAAAAATATATAATCATTCTATGGCCTTCTTCGGGTTTATGATTCGTGTGGAAAGAATGGGAGGAGGAGGAGGAGGAGGAGGAGGAGGAGTTTAACAATATAAAAAGTAAAAAAAATCTAGTATGGCAGACAAGATCTTGAAAGAGAACAAATCACAATACTCCCTTTGAATTAGAGTCCAAGTAATAGATATAGATCGTTGCCAGGAGTGAGAAAATTAATAGAAGTTCATCTTCTTCTCACTCTCTTTATATATATATATATATATATATATATATATATATATATATATCGCTCTTTTTTTCTGTATACAATCTGTTGCAGGCTTGAATTCAAACTTCAAGGCCATTCTGAAGTGTCCACTTTTATATTTAAATATGCTCTATCCCTGATATTTGATATTGAGCACTTTAACACACACACACACACACACACACACACACACACACACACATATATATATATATATATATAGATCTGTCTGCGGATGACAATATATATATATATCAGTCAGTTAAGTGTCATATGTGATACACGCTTGATCGATCATGTCTCGAGAGAGACATGACTTACTGGGCAGATGATTATCCCGCAGTAGTTGCCATTACTTTCTGTGGTAGACTGGTTGCCAGCCCAGACTATAGAAGCCAATCTGTCCTGTTATTTAACCCATAAATGGAGGGAAGAGACGGATTAATATCTTTTCCAAAGGTATTTGTTTGGAAGGGAATGCAAGTAATTCAACTAGAATTCGAACTCGGCTCCCCGATTTCTCGTTTCGAGCCGATATCCACTGTACCACAACCCACATTCTATATATATATATATATATATATATATATATATATATATATATAGAGAGAGAGAGAGAGAGAGAGAGAGAGAGAGAGACATACTGAGTATATATATGTATATATATATATATATATATATATAGGCATACTGAATATTTGACTAAATGATCTAATGTCAGAATTATAGGGGACCTCTTTTATATGAAAATTAATTGTGTTTTATAGCCGTCACATTATGCTGTCCATTTTAAGGATTTGAAACACTAATTTGTCGAGGATGAAACCTACGATTTCTTTTCTCGAAAGACTGGTGCAATTAAACCTTTGTATAAATGTCTCTCTCATTAGACCTAGGTACCTCAATGTGGTTTAATGGTTAACAAGCTTGTCTCGCTAGTATTATTACAATTGAGTAGTGAGTTCTGATCCTCATTGGGTGTTCAATACTTTTAGAAAATCACCTCTCTCATGAGACCTTGGTACATGGTAGTGGCGTAATGTTTAGTAAGATTGCCTCGCTAGAACCTATTACAACTGAGTAGTGAGTTCGATCCACACTGAGTACCTCATACTTTTGGCCTCGTGCCACATCTAAGCGGCGCTTAGAAAATCAACTCTCGCATATGACCTTGTTCAATGCTAATCCTGAATAAAGCGCTTACGAGGACGTTCCTGATAGTATTTTTATATTGTAGACAAATGTGCTTGGATTGTGCAGTTGAGCCTTGTACCAGACTAGACTATTCTTATTAAACTCGGGGCTGCTTAGTCGGTGAAACAATTGCGCATTTTCTGGTGGTGCCAGTGTTCAAGTGCAGATATGACAATGGATTTCGAATATTATCGAATATTGCTTTTAAAAGCAAATAGGATAATCGCATTTTGAATTTTGGCGCAATACAATCTAACTAACCAGTATTTGAGTTCAGGCTGTCTCCAGGAAAATGATCAATACTCGACAATTGCTTGTAAGGGGGTAAACAAGAACTTCGATCACTTTAGGATAGGCGTTCTCAAGATTTAAATCTCATCAGAGGGGAGGAATCTTAAGATTTCAGGGTGGGGATATCTCTTACTTTTTCACAAGTTTCTCATTGATTGGAATTCTCATCAGAATAAAATCGATTTAAATAATACGATCTTTCATTAAACCTTTTGTTTATTGAATTACAATATCCAGGCATTCTATTAAAGATTTTGTTTACTGAAGTATGCTTCAGTTTATTTATACAATTAATTAGTTATGAATTAAAACAAATTACTGTACATATATTCAAGTTTATAAATACACTAACCTTTTCTATTGCTATTAAACTTATAAAACTCCTCTATAAAAATATTCCATGTAAAAATATATGTTCTAAAAAAGAAAAGGTTTTCAATAATATATACATAATATTTCGAATGCATCTTTTGAGTTTGACAATCTTGGAAAAATGGGGGAGAGGATATTCTGTCTTGTGGTGAAAAGGGGTGCATTGGGGGAAAAAAGGTTGAGAACCACTGTTTTAGAGTTTCCCATGTTTTTGTCATTTAATCTGCCTCAGCAATGTAAATATAACGAGCTAGGCAATCTCAAAGGCAATGAACAGTCAGTACAGTGTTCATTTTTTACTACATGATTAATGTATTGCGAGCCGATAATAGACGAAACTAAGTAGGTTTTTAGGGCGCCTGTCGTCGGGTGACATTCAAGCCAAGGGAAGTGGGTTCGATTCTTTCTAGCAGTCCCAGACGAGCTATGCTAAGCAAAATTCTGTTTATATCTTTCGTGACGACTGCTTAATGACGTTAGTAGTAGTGTTCAAGCCCAGAAAAAAAAAAAACATTGAATTTCAAGGTCTCCGAATCGTCTCTACTAGGAAGAATAGTGCAGCACATTCTCGCTATCACCACTGGGTCTTTGGGGTAAGAAGCTAAGCGAAATAAACATCAAGCTACTTTTTGGTTGGTCGGGTTCATCCAATTATAAATATGTTTTATGAATTTGTAAAGCTTGATTTGTAAACTGATACAGTGACAGGGAGGTTTTCCTTTCAGTTATTTATTTATCTGAGAAATCGGCCACAATCCATAATCGTAATAAGTTAACAAATCAGCTGACAACACGTTCGAACGCATTTGAAGTCATTCTTTCAAATCAAAAGAGTTAAAGGGGAGGTTCACATTGCATAAAACATGGACGATGAAATGTGTTGATGGGAAGGTCATCGTTTAAGGCTATCACTTAACTTTCTCTTTCTCTCTCCATTTCTCTCTCTCTTTCCCCGTTCCTCCATGCCTACTTCTCTTTCACTCTGTCTCTCTCTCTCTCTATATATATATATATATATGTGTGTGTGTGTGTGTGTGTGTGTGTGCTTATATCTGTGTGTGTGTGTGCTTATGTCTGTGTGTGTGTGTGTGTGTGTGTGTGTATAATTTATTTGTTTGAACATTATTTTTAATGGAGAATCGTATTTGAGTAGTTACTCTGTTTTTATAATTAGATAGTATATTTATATATATATCTAGTGGCCTGAATATTCGAAGAATCTTGTTAGGAAAATATGCGTGCTCCGGCAAAACTTGTTGGGAAAATACTGTTCAAACAAATAAATTAAATATGTCGGTTAATTTCATTTCATAACATTCTGTAACAATTTGTAATATATATATATATATATATATATATATATATATATATATGTGTGTGTGTGTGTGTATGTGTGTGTGTGTGTGTGTGTGTGTGTGTAGACTATAGGCCATGTGTGTACACCATACTTTCGGAGATATCCTCTGGAAATAATAATTAGTAAGTTCTGTGCTTTCTTTGGTTTAACTGGCTTACGGTCGTATCAAGTTGAAACACGTGTCCTCGTCCAATCACCGAGGTTAGGCAACCTTGAACCTTTTCACTACCCAGATGGTTTCTGCGATCGTTGACGCGCGTGTGGCGCAATGGCAAAAGGCTCCGTATGAGAAATTTTTGAATCCCAGTCAGGTTGGTTGAATGTACTTACGTGCAAATTCACTTTTCTTGGAAATGTTTGAAACCAACTCTTTTCTCCCCACTCCACAATGATTAAAACTGGAAGACGTTTATCAGAAAATAGTTTTTTTCTCCCAAAATTCATGCAATCCAAAAATAGGTTTCTGTTTCAAATGAATTCAAAAGATTTATATAACGTAAAAAATAAATAAATCAGTCCTTTCGGTTAACTCATTCTAAGCTAAGATGCTGATACTTTTTAACACATATGTGCAGGGCGTTCATTTTTTTTTTTTTTTTTTTTTTTTTGTGAGGAGGTTAGTTAAAAATATTTTAAATCCACCAGCCTTCAGATTAACTTTAGCCAACAACGTAGATTTGGCAAAAAAATAAAAAAATAAAAAATAAAAAAATAACTTTATACAGTGATGACTTAATTTCGTTATTATTATTATTATTATTATTATTATTATTATTATTATTAAATTTATATTAAAATCATTAAAGAAGTGTAAGCACCTCTGGAACGAAATGAGCTAATAAATTAATTTTGAAAAAATACGGAATTTGGCATCAAAATATGGCTTGTTGAGTTGTGATAATGTTTAGCACCAAGATTTTTTTTTCGCCAGTTTTACTGATAAAAGGCATTTTGGCAAGCGTTTTTTTTTTATCATAAAGTGCTCGATATCGGGGTGGAGTAGAGCATTAATGGGATTAATGCAGAGAAGTTTGTCACTTAACTGACCAGTTTCATGCCGATTTCATATATATATATATATATATATTGTGTATTTGGGCAACAATTTCTCTTTTATACAGGTTTCATTAAAAATGACAGACAAGGTATTGGCATTAAGTTTTTATATATATATAAATATTATACGAACACACGAAAAATTATTAAAAAAAACTTAATGATAATACCTTATCTGTCATTTTTAATGAAACTTATATATGTGCATTTCGGCAGCACGTACCATTAAAGGCGACTGATAAGTTACTGCGTTTAAGCATTTTATTTATTTATTCTTTTGTCAGTATAAGTATTTTCCTTTCTGGACATATAGTGTGTAAAAATTGTTCAAATGTTCTGCATGGCCGAGCGCTTGCGGCTATTCTTTTATCCTTTATCAAGGATAATTTTTATTTTTATTTTTAACTGAACGTAAGGATTTTTATGTATATATTTAGATTTATGTAAATGTTTTATTTTCCAAATATTGTCAGAACATTGTGACCATGTTCATCGTTAATGTTACTGAGTTCTAGCCTTTTCTTTTTTATTATTAGTGCTTCCATTGTTCTTAGTCTTTTGTTATATGTGGATGAGGCTAATCCTAATCAACTATGATCAGAAAATTGTAATATGAGTCTTCTTCACACACACACACACACACACACACACACACACACACACACACACACACACACACATATATATATAAGTGATGGTTACTGATGTACCACTGTTTGATATTTACTTTTAAATGTGCTCAATACAAAAGCAGAGCATTAATATAAATAAACATTTTTGCTTTTATTTTATTTTATTTTAAAATTTAAAAATAAAAATTTCCGTATTTATATATATTCCCCCAAAAAAATTTAACCACATTTTGCTGCCTGATGATGGTGTTTTAACACAGAAACTTTATAACTATTGAGTTGCAGTCAGCTATGATAATAATAATAATGATAATAATAATAATAATGATAACTACCATATATATAACTACCATATATATATATATATATATATATATATATATATATACATAAATATATATATATATATATATATATATAGATAGATAGATAGATAGATAGATAGATAGATAGATAGAAAGGAAATGAAAAGGCTGAGATAGATAGATAGATAGATAGATAGATAGAAAGAAAATGAAAAGGCTGAGATAGATAGATAGATAGATAGATAGATAGATAGATAGATAGATAGATAGATAGATAATGAAAAGGCTGAGATAGATAGATAGATAGATAGATAGATAGATAGATAGATAGATAGATAGATAATGAAAAGGCTGAGATAGATAGATAGATAGATAGATAGATAGATAGATAGATAGATAATGAAAAGGTTGAGATAGATAGATAGATAGATAGATAGATAGATAGATAGATAAGATGAAAAGGCTGAGATAGATAGATAGATAGATAGATAGATAGATAGATAGATAGATAGATAGATAGATAGATAGATAGATAATGAAAAGGCTGAGATAGATAGATAGATAGATAGATAGATAGATAGATAGATAGATAGATAGATAGATAGATAGATAGATAATGTCAGGAATAGAAACTGTGACTGAGATGGAACACTAACTACAACTACTATAGGACAAAAGTAGTCATTTTTATTTGAAAAATTCATTTTCAAAGAGATGTTTCTCCTTCATTAAATTCATGAGAAAATTCTCTTCAGACAATTACTGACCAAATGAGTTCGACTCTTACAAGCTCGCGATTTTTACTTATGACTTTATGTCACATTAAGTTAATCCTTGAAAAGCTGAAGTATTGATTGTCGGCTATCAGCAATATATCATAGCGGTTAAACAATAGTGGGCGCCCCATAATTATGGCCTTGTGCCGTAATAGTTGCGGCTTGATATATATTATCGATATAGTAAGCTTTCTATTATAAAATTTAATATTTGCGTTATACAATCTTGCGATTATTTTCATGAATAAACCTTTTTACGATGATACAGGAGAAGTTCAATGTCTAATGATAAAAAAAGCATTACGCTGCCTTTTCTCTTTTCTTGTCACTGCAATTAATCTAGCGGTGAATATTAATCACAGAGATTAAACAACGTCAAAGTTATTAAATAAGGCTAATCATTATATGTTAAGCTGACTTATTGATCCGCCCTCGTATATAAAAATTTGTTTTGAATCATGCTCTTAGGTAGGGCCGGTGCCAGGGTCTCGTGCCCCCACGCCCGAATCTATGATACGGGCCCCCTTTCCACTAAATCTCAATTTTCATAAGGTAGTATTCGTAAAATATACAAATTTTAAATGTAATCTAATTATGTACAATAATGGATCATATCCAATAAATATATTCAACTAAAAAATTGAAAATAAATACAATGTATCTAAACACCAGTTAGAGACATAATAGAACATCCCAACTTAAATAAACCAACAATGTTTTGTGTAAATTTTTAACACTAACTTAAGATTTTTCTTTTTAAAATGCTATTTGTTAATAATTGTCAGATATTCAACATTATGTATGAAAAACAGTCAATAAATAAATAAAAAATAGTGAGTTTTATATTGTGTTTTTTCGAGACTTAGTATGAGCAAAACAAATTCGCAAATTTGGACGTAAAAAAAAAAAGACCGCAGAATGATGTCAAAATCTGTGAAAATGTTTTAACCCTTATGATAGACAGTTGTGCTTAATTTAATGCTCAACGTATATAAATGTAGGTCGAATAAAATCAATGTTGATAATATAGCGAGGGTCACAAAGTACTGCCCGGGATCCCCAATCAGGTTTGCAAACCCGGTCGGGATGTTTAGGGGTAGTACGCACCGACCCTGATTTTAGGTATCATATAGATTACAAATTTTTTTTTTTCTGAAGAAAATTTTCGACCCCCCATCCGACTCCCATTCGTTTATTGATGTCACGCTTTACCTAGATAAATTATTTATTATAATAAATAATTAATTATTATATTTGGTTTAAATTTTGATTTGAGGGCTGTGATGATTGCACCCTTTACAAAACAGATTTTTTAATTTTTTTCAGATTTATCACATTCTTTTTTTTTTATAAACTTAATATTACCTTAAAAAACTTTTATTTTTATTTTTTACTTAAATTCTGCATTTATGACTCTTTAAATAATTTTCAAGCCCACTATTTTATTAAGACGCTCCATTTATTAAGAAAAAGAAAAAAAATATTAATAATCTCCGCGCTACATATACACGTATCAGGAGCCCAAGAATACTTTTATGTTCAGTTCTGAAAGTAAAGAACACACATAACTTTGGTAGTTTTTCTTTTCTCATCAGTTTGCAAGGATTATTTATTCACGGTTATTTTTAATTTTGCTGTGAATATAAAAAACTAAAACTCGTTTTCCGATCAGAAAACATATATATTACTTTTATATACATTGCTACATACACTGACGAAACCCTGGTCATTTAAGCAGAATGAAAAAAAAAATCATAATAATATAAAGAAATAAGAAAAAAGATTAAAGCTTATGAATCAATATTTAAGGATCCTAAAAAGTTCTACAAATATGTATCAATTTGAATCAAATAAACATATTCACTTCTAAATAGTATTCGAATAACGTTTCACTATTAGTAAATGCCCTCTTAAGAAGTATGCAACATTTCGAGTGTTAAACAATTGAAAGAAAATCGGACCTTTGTGTTTTGTGACTTCCTGGAAAAAATTAGCTCAGGGCAGCTATTATTGCGCAATAAAGTTAATATAAATAAGTTGAAAGAATCAATAAATCTAAATATAGAATAACTAATTCTTTATTAGGATAGTCAGAAATACATGATAAGAGATAGTTCACAAATTCTACGCAATTCTGTGTTCTTTCAATCATTTAACACTTACTTCTGAAATGTTGCATATTTAAGAGGGCATTTACTAAGCAAGAAAAGTTATTTATACACCAAATATATACATAACCGAAAACTTTTTACATAGCAAATCGTATTTGAAAATGCTGTTACATATGAATATATATGTGTATTTTAATATATTGATTGAACTATAAATATAATTATATATTTATGTTGATATGGAAATGTATTTGAAACTTCTAACAAATCCGGGTGGAATGAAGTGGATGTGTCTATGAGCTCTGATACAGCAAAACAGGCTTGTATATGGATGACTAATACATATATATATATATATATATATATATATATATATGATTATATATTACGTTTTCATTCAGGAATGTTTCAATCTTTCACTCACTCTCTCTCTCTCTATATATATATATATATATATATATTACGTAATATATTATGTAATATGCACCTGATGATTGCATTATGCATGAAACTCTGAGTCGTGCCATCGACGTTGGATCATATATATATATATATATATATATATATATATATATATATTTATATATATATTATACAAATGATTATATTAATTATAATTATATATATCATATATATAATTCTATATATTTG